>JAHDVE020010843.1:0-26928 GCA_022606495.2 Halesus radiatus | reverse complement strand
TATGGCACTTGGTGCAGTTATCTCCACTGGGACATTTGAATTCATAGTCATCGTTATTAATATGCTGTTTGTATTTGTGTTTTTTTTAAAGGAATACCATAATTATATGGAAGATGACGAATTTAATTATGTTTATTATTTTTATACCTTTTGAGCAACTTTACAGAGATCCGATGATTATAGGTTGACATGACGCCTTCGATCTTTGTTGGAGTGGTAAAATCTGCATTGCTTGTGATTGTGCTGGGTTTTGAGGTCGCATGGAAAGATTTTGAACTGAGAAACCTCCAGATCCTCGTTTAGAGTTTGTTCGGAAGAATGGAAAGCCTGACTCTGCTGGGATTGGACCAATCGTTATTATTAATAAGGAGGGAGTACTGTAATATTGTATCCTGAGTACGTATCAAACCGTTTCTCCATGAATGATATATAATATATAATATAAATGTATATCTTATTTATTTATATACAGGTTTTGTTATTATAATTTACGATTTTTTTTTGTGATCTACTTGAATTATAAATGAATATTTTTTTATAATATTATCTATATATCATTGTTATTAGTATTATATACATTTATTTATCCTATGATTTGTAGATATATCCAAAATGTGGATTGGTCAAATCTTGCCTATTTTTAAAAAATATTTAAGCAAAAGCACTAATCGGAAAAAAAATAATCCGAAAATGAATGTAAGCTAAACTCATAATTGATAGAAAAGTTTAAATGATAGACACTGTGAAGGATCGAACTGACTAGAACTTTATATTATTTTTAAACTAAGTGATTAGATTTTCCTTCTTTTTGCCGCAACAATAAATATTGTTTCATTAGTGTTGGTATATTTTATAGAAAATACATTTATACTACAAATGATACCCCCCTTAATTTGATAGGCAAATCCAATATTATAAAGAATATAGAATATCTGCCAAAATATTATTATCTTAATGGCATACGTAATCAGATAATTATACGATTTTTGTAGAAATAGAGATAAATATTTTTTTTTATATATATGTTTATGTAAAAATCTAAAAAATAGTTTCTAAGTAGGGAGATTGTAATAATATTCTAATAGTTGTTTAATTGATTAAGTTTTAATATTTAAAAACAATTTCGAAAAATATTTTTGATGTTTCATTATATATATTTGATTCATAAATAAAAATTATGATAGTTCAGAAAAAATAATAAAAAATCAAAAACTAATTTTTGTTGGTTATTGGATATAAAGAGTCACAAAAATACACGTGAATCCAGAAACGTTTATCCCTCATTATTTATTATTATAGTAGTCAATACCGATATTTATCTCTATATATCTGTATAAATGCATATCCATTTCGCTATATTTTGTAAGTCAACTTAAGATAAATGGGTAATAACTGCCACTTTAGCTTTTTTCCGCCTCACAACTTGTGTTCGTGTTACTTTATCCGCTAATTCTTTTTGGAATTGATGGTCATTTAAACAAATAAATGGATTTATTACTGGAATGTTCCTTTATGTATATTTATGACCAACTAGTTCATTAAAATTTATATCCATATCCATGTATTGATATAAAATGTATTATATCGTGAAAGTGACTAGTAGTCTAAAATATCAATTGCAAAGGACATTATGATATTAACAATTTTTATAAATAGTAACGGGTTTTTTGTATAAAGACATAATTCTTGAGATGGAATACTTAAATTTTAATGCATAGTTTTTTATAGATAATGATTTTTTTTCTTACAAGTTCATCTGTATCCAAATCCTTAAAACTAATTGGCATACCTGACCGCCAAGTTATTCTTGTTGTTTACCCTCAAAGAGTGTCTGTAATTTGTTAGCAATTCGGCGATCTTCAGAGCAATCTTCAAATCAGGAGTGTTCGCTGTCTTTAGCAGGCCTTGGTAAACATCTTTGCTATCCTTCTCGACCTTGGTTCTCAACTTCTCAATATCGAAATTCTACACTAACAAATCTCGAAATTTCTTATTCTTCTGCATACAGTCGTACAGCTACTTCGGTTTTTCCTTGATGAAATCTAAGTAGACGTGGGGGAGAATAATGATACCAGGCAATTGGAGCTTCATGCGCAGGACCTTCTCGACGTTTTCGAGTTCTTCATATTGCAAAATGATCAAACAATTTTTTAGAGTAGCCAGTTTTTTCGCCTCAACTCCCTGCTTGAGAAGCACCTCCGAGTTTTAGTGCCTGTTCAGCAGCTCAATCATGACACATAGTGTCTTTGCTTGCGCAATAAAATGGCTGATTATCTGTCGCACGTCATAGATGAGGTTTTCGAATGTATTGTGCAGATAGCTTTAAATCTGCGCCCATTTCCATCTTTCGTCACTCGGTACTATCAACATCTTCTTCAACAAGTTGATGACGTTGGGGCTGATACCCTCAACGGGAGGAAATTCAATTTTCCGTTTCCCTTCTGCCACTTTGACAAGATCATCGTAGACATATACCGGATCTCTTGCAGCAGTTTCAATTGGGTATTTTTTGTAGATGATTTCATAGAGTACCACACCCAATGACCATACATCAGTCGAAGAGTTGTAAGGTTTGTCGAGAGACACTTATGGTGAGTTGTAAAGCTGGGTTCCGATTGGCTTCGATGATCGGATGAAGGTCGACCCATTTGATCCTATAAACTTGGAGCAGCCGAAATCCGCGACTTTGTATAATCCATCGGGACCGACTAAGATGTTGGCTGGCTTCAGGTCTCGATGAATAATACTTTTCTCCTTGAGCCTAGTGAAGGCCGTGGTTACTTGGGCCAAAAAACTAATGATTTCTTATTCATTCCATTTGATTTCCTTGTTATCGATGTTCTTCTTGAGATCCCCTCTCTCGTAATAGGGGGTCAATATTGAGAACTCGTTCTCATACTCGTCATAGAAATAGTTATTAATCTCAAGGGTATAAAGCGAATGAACTTCTTTCATGGCCAGAACCTATTTTTGTATTTCTTCGAGGACTAGCTGGTTGATGTTGTCGATGGTCTTCATAGCAAAAATGCTGCCTTTGGAGTCCGAAACGACACTGACTTGTCCGAAGCTCCCTTAGCCTATGATTTTGATTTTTTTGTACTTCTCTTTTTCCATGCGGTATAATAAGTATTTGGTTTCTGAGTTTTTTTTAATGTATGTATATTTTTATATATATTTTTTGAACAATTTTGAAAAACAAAAAATAAATTTAGTTTCACAATAATATAATTAATATTCAACAGTTCAATACAGTATTTGCTGTTTATAAATAAAAATATATCAAATATAATCTGAAATAAAATGTAAGTATGTTAATAAATAATTTTACGATCAGACAAAACCAACCAAAAAAGGACAAACCAATTCATCAGAATGATATTTTTTTTTTTTTTTAAATCTAATATTTTGTTTAAAAAATTATCCTCCTCTGAATTATAATAAAGAAATCATTATGCTTCACAGATTAATCACAGCATGCACAGACTGCGCGTCGTCATTGTTTGTGAGGACTGCGCTCCTACTGCGGTTTTTTATCATATCCTGCAGCTCTTCCTTCAGCAACGACAACCTCTATTGCTTGTCCATAATCACCTCCAGTTCTTCTTTGACTGCAAATGCATGCAACTCTTTCTTCCTGAGCTCATAGAGCTGGTCGAGGAGAGCCTTTTTCTCCTTTTCTTCCATTCGCAATACGCTAATTTAGTCTCGATATTTCTTCTTTGCTTCGTACTATCTGGCCGTCTTCTACTTGATTTCCCTGAGGTTCTGCTCATGTTGCTCGGCCATCGACAGTTTTATTCTGGCTGTGTAGAACTCTTTTCGGGAATTCGCCACCTCCCTGCCAATCGCGAGGTTTATCTTGGTTTACTTTGATCTGCGACTTTTAGCTTGTAACACTGTCCTCTCTCTCGCTTACAACTCTTCTTCAAGTCTCAGCTGGTGGTCCTTCCTCTCCATATAGGATTGCAGTCTGTAAGCTTTGATTTTCTATTAAAAAGCGAGTTTGAGGTTTTTTTTAGAGTATTTCTCCAGCATCCTGGACCTGCCTTCAAGTTGGTGAAGCCTGGCGGCCTCGTCCTGAAGTGATGAGCCTTGCTGTCTGGGGGTTATTATGGGAAAGACAGGTATGGGTTGGGATGACTAGATGGTTGTGTACGAGGTGGGAACGTCGAGGGTTTTATATTTTTTTGCTATGTTTTTAACTTTCATTGTTTTTAGTAAAAACAAAAAAAACTGTTATACATATATATCTATGGGTTAATAGGATTAATAATTATAATTCTGATTTATATTTAATTCTATATGTTTTTAGTTTCGGGGATAAGTTCATCTCCACCTACTTTTTATGATACCTTTTTCAATAATACGACTTTATTATGATTTGTATATAAGAATATAGAACAGATTTCTCAACTCCTCTGAATCAGGAAGTGTTTTCAGTGCTCGAATAAATCAGGAACTTTTGTTTATAGTCTTGGAGCCTTCTGTTTTTGGGAAGACAAAGGTACTTTCCTTGTGCAGGGTTCTGATAGTGCGCTTTTGCTGTCGATACAACATCGGTGTTATGGGCATTCTCCGTTTTGACGCGTCTCTTTGATTAGTCAACAGCAGGCAGTATTCTTTCATGTCTGAGTTAACGATCCAGCTGAATTAGCTCTCTCGCTGACTCCTCTGTCGCAGTATATCCTGCATTACTGTAGTTCACGTTTAAATCTCTAAACATGATCATATATACAATAATTAAATTGTTATTAGAGGCAAATATTAAATTTATACTTGAATTTATCTTTGAGGCAATCGAAGTCTTTGTAGTTCTACAGTTCTTTGCTTTTTCGATAAGAAGGTCGGTAGGCTTATTTGTAGATGGAATTGGAAGGACGTCCGGAGTTTGTGCCGGCCAGAATCAGGCTGTCAGTCTGTCTGCTTCGGACAGGTGCTTCCATCTGTGGATAAGACGGGTAGTTTCTTTCGTACGAAGATTTATAAATAAAAGACTCGCTCCTTTCGCTCAGCTGGAGCTGGGGTACTCTGTATCTGAACCTTTCGTAGTCTTCTTCTCTTGGAGCCGTAAAAGACATATTGTTCGATGTGTTATGTGGAAATCTGTTTATGGGCTCGGGAGCCTTGACTTTATACCTCACATCTATATTATCCGAATCGGTATACTTCTGATGGACAAACAGTTTGCGGCGAGTTTCCTCACTTATGACAAAATTGGCGAATTTCTTTTTCATTAACTGCACTTCGATCAGATTTTCTGCCAGCATCCTTTCGATGAGGGAAATTTTCGTGTCTATTTTTTGCCAGACATTCTCATAAACTCCCCCATCGAATGACTATCTGCGTTTTCGAATTTGGCCGAGAAGTTATTCCAACTATTTATTGAGTCGAACTCTGACCAAAAAGCTCTGCTCGTCGGCTTCCCCACGAGTCAGTCCCTGGGTGTTGGCTTTCGTGAGGGCCTGAATCTTTTCCTTCAAAATATTGTCAATCTTGCTTTACATTTCCTCCAAATCTAGTCGTTTTGGCTCGCCGACATACTTAATAGCAGATTTGGGCTACTTCAACATTTATTCTTTAGAGGTACTGTTATAGCATGTCTGCATAAAAGAGCGGGTCATTATATTTTTATTAATTGGATGTCTAATGTTTGCATCCTCGAGTTGGGGTAACTCCTGTCGGGATAAAGAAGCTACTTTAAGACTGTTTCCTCTTTTGTGTTTCTTACGGTTGGCTGTGAGATCTTCGATTATGTCATTTACCCCATCGGTGGGGTGCTAAGTTTCGGGATTCAATGAATACAGATCATTTCGAATGCCATTTTTAAGTTTAAGTAGTTTTCTGGTGAAATTCGGAGCGTGCGTTGATCTACGATGGGCTTGTTCAAGATGTTTTACATGTTGCATTTTTTAATTGTCTGTGTGGTGAAGTATAAAATTTTCTGTGCTATTCCTTAAATCCTTTATCCTTACCTTTAAATTTTATTGTCTATGTTTATTTTATATCGCTTTTATTTCTGACTTTATTGATTTATTAATATACATTAAATGTCTAATTTAAATGTCTATTAGATATATATTCATTTGTTTTTGTCAAGATAGAGATGAAAAAACATATTAGCTCGGTAGATATTCAACATCGTATAATTTGATAACTTTAAATATTATAGAGATTGGAAAATAAAAAATTATAATCATTATATAAAAGTGGTTAATTTTGATGGCTGATCTGAAACTGGACACTAATTTTAACAAATGGTTTTGGCTAGAGTCCAAATATTAAACTAACAGAAAATAAAACATCAAGAAGGTCATTAATACCCTCCACGAATTGTCCGACGGCATTATACCCCGAACCCTCCTCAAACTATCATCTGCACACTCCGTTGCCAACAACTGCCAAGTCGAAATTACTGAACCCTGTCTTCAGAGCACCATCGACTAAATCCATAATAAATACAGCAGCAGCATTTTGCAAACCAATAATTCTAATGCACAAGCGAATTATTATTATCGAAGAAAGAGGCATTTATCCGAGCTACCCATTGGCCCAGACGCAGGGCGAATGTCTAGAACGAATAGTCGTGGTCCGCATGCGAATACTATACTGAACTCCTCTAGAAACCCCAGAAGAGCTGGAATCTAGTCAGGCATGTCTTAACCCAACAATAGCAAAAAACAGAGAAATTAAGGCACCTTCGCTAACCTCCGGAAAATGCCAAAAAGAAAGACGAATACCCTCCGCAATGTTTCCACTTTTGATTCTTCAAGCATCAATATTACTCAGCAATAATTGACAACCCAACGAACAACCACTCCATTCAATAAATTCAAATAAATAAATATTAAAATTCCTCCTAATCACAACAATTTTAATAAACTCAAGTCATCTCTCTTGAAGTTTGTCAAGCCCGTTTATTACGGAATGCTGATGAACAAGAGTTACGAGCAGTCAGAAAAGAAGTAAGAGTCGAGACTCCAAAAATTTATAAAACGTAACAATTGCTCGAGATCCAAGAATGGAAAGTTTATCGGAAAATAGGAGAATTCAAAAAATAATTTAGGCATACTGAATAGCCTCGAGAAAAGAACAGTAACTGTGGGGGGCATAAACGGACACAAAGTTTCCAGTTCAGAGAAAATTGGAGCCCGTAAAAATCCCAATGCTTGCCTAACCAATAAACAAAGCTACGCCAAGCCATATAAAAAGATTCCAGCAGATCACGAATAAGCAACTACGAATATCTCCATTCAAATAGTCCAGCATGCCCAGACAGCTTAAAAGTCAAATTAAAACACTGCACTGCTGATATAGAAAGATGGTGATTCATTCGTATATTGATGAAAAAATAACACAACTAGCTAACACAATTAAATAAGATAATTAGATATATTTTTAAAAAAAAGAAACTATATTATTTCTATATATATATATATTTATGCATTGTCAATTGATCTGTTCAATTTGATAAAAAAGATAAGCAGTTTTTACCTTTACCAATTAGACTTTTCATATGCTTGCATTTTGGAAGCCTTTGCTCGACACAAAATAGATAGCTTATGATATTGAAGGTGTTTCGAAAAGATTTTAATTTCTTTACCTTCAGATAAAATTTAGCGCACTTCTTCAGTCGAGTCACATCCTTTATTCCCTGCTCGACTCCTGAACCGTCCTTACTATTGAATCTGAGAATCATATCATCCATGATATCGTAGATTTCCTAGCTTTCCATTAGACATTTAAAGGGTCTGGAACCCTCGGTACAACACTCGTATCTGTTGGCCATCAAGATAAAAGTAGATAGAGTAGGAGAGCATCTCAGCTTTAAGAGTGACCTCAAGGCATTTTTGGTGGTATCACAGCGACGGTCCTCTAGAATTTAAATAAGTGCCAAGAGCATTTCAGGAAGATTATCAAGAAGACCCAATGAATACCAGACGAACATGAGATACTCCAATTCGGATATTATAGGAGTCCTTCGCTGTAACTATTCGTTATATACCCCGGGACGAGCATTTTTGTTATTGCTAGAATATATATCTGACATATCTCCCATCTAAGAGTAGGTTCTGTATTAAATTATCACAGCAACGATGTCGATGTACATGATGTAAGTATGGATAAGGAGTTTGCACTTCAATTTGTCTATTTTATGCAGATTCTTTAACGGAGCAAGAGTTACCAGCATTCTGCAGATGTCTGTGTAGATCCACTGCAGAATGGCAGGGATTCGGACCTGTTGGGCGTGGTGGCTCGTGTATTTTGAAGGGGGAAGCAACTGGCAAAGGGTCCGGATGGCATTCTTCATCGCTTCACTCGGTTATCTCACTGGCTTGTCTTGCCTGGGAATTTTTGGCAAGATTCTGATGTTTAACTTATTTTAGATGGCTGTTGGTATGTCAGAGATGTGTTTTTATTTTGCATCTATTTATCTAATTTATTCTGTAACTAATTGGTGGTTTTGATTTGGTTTCTCGATTTATTCCCCATTATATACTTAAACCTTTTACTCTTCCGAGGATTTCTTATGGATAACTTCAGCCTCTTCTTGGTTCATACCAAGTTCTTCGATTATCTGTGCCTTTTTCTAGACATTATTGTAAAACTGCTAGGACTACTTATCTTCTAATTTCATCATCTCCCTTTATATGATTTCCCTTTATCTTTCTTTTTCAAGTTGCTACTTCCTTAATTTATTTTCCTCGATTTGTCGTCGAATTTCTTTTTCCTTCAATTGGGCGGCATCAAACCGCTTCTGTTCTTCGACCAATTTGAGCGAAATGTCCTCTTACAAGGATTTTCTTTGTTTCGGAGCAACTTCCTATCGAGACTTATTTTTCCTAAGCTAAACCAGCTCGATATGCTGAAACTGGTAATACATTCCCATCTGCTCGAGACAATCTACCCAAAAATACTTAATATTTTCTGTACTTTTCTTTTGGACATTTTCCGTAGGCTTTATTATTGAAAGTTATTTAATGTGATGTCGGTTATCATATTTTCTCGATTTTTACCTTTATTTTTTTGCTTTTTGTTATGCCGCGAGAATTGCTTACTTTTCAGCACTTATTATTTTCTGCTTGGCGGCAATCCTCAAGCACGTCATCGAGAGCAGCAGCGCTAATTTCTCGTGTTTAGCAGCGAGAATCGTCCTTAATCTAATATGCACCACCCAAAACAATGTTTCAAGCACTGTCAGTTCAGTATCATAGTAAAGGGACGAAGCAAACTTGGTATGTCGTCCCCGATTTTTCTTTTTAATGACCATGAGTTTGTCAATGTCCCTCTCGAAACATGATTGGAGTGTGCGGCTAGCAACCTCAATGTCGTCTTATTTTTGAAGAATGTACAGATAAGCGATAAATCTGCCAACAAATCCTGCTAGGTTATATTTTTAACTTTTTTTGATCTAGGTCAACACGATCGAGTAGCTTAAAGCCTCCTGGTACCTTCCAAAGTCCAAGCAGATCTTGGAAGCACTAAGCAAATAGCATGTTTTCAGAAACTTCTACGGATCAGCCACACCTCCTTCGTTGTTCGCCCATTTCATAAACGCCCTGAACGAGCGTATAAACTGGTTCTTCTTCTTTCTTTCCTTCAAACTCTCCAGGTGGTTGACCCAAGAGCTATCGACGATAGAAAGCAACCTCGCATAGTTATCATCTTTGACGCATTGCTCATTTTTCTAATATATCGTAGAAAAATGATTTTTACTCACTTAAGCTTCTTCTTCTTCTTCTTCCATGTTGTCAAATCTGTTCTGAAAAAACAAGTCGCAATCGAAAAGTCTCGGCCTGTAATACTCCCTCTGCATATCAGCCCGACGCTTCCGTATCTCTTCAGCTTCTTGCTACTTCTTGCGAATTATGTGCAGGCTTATCTGAAGGTCCACATGCATACGAATATTGCAAACATGGTGCCCATCCTGACACCTCTCCTCAAGGCTTTAGTCCTCTGCACATTCCCAGTACGGAACTGCTATTTATTTCGATCCCAAAGTAACCTCTCTGGTGTAAGCGTAACTATTGTTTTCTACGGCCATGGGCCGCTGTCCCATCTGTGGATTTTGGGAAACAAAATCCAAGAAATCTGGGATGATTGGGATCGCGGTATTATAACTTTAGCAGTATTAAGTTGGAACGCTAGCTATTAGTTTTTGGTTTCTGGTCTCGCTCGATCTCTCGAGGAAAGTTAACCAGTCTTTTTTGGGATTTTTTAATTGGCCGCCCCACCAGCCACCCACAAATATGCCTGATACTGGTTTTCGAATCGTAGCAATGAGTTGTTGATGTTTTTGGGCGTTTACTCCAAGAATTAATGCGATATCGAGGGTGTTGAGAGTCTGATCCAGATTTTTTGGACTGTGATTACCAATGGCATGAGCAAGGAGTTCTAGATTAAGTTCTTCGAAATTGAGTGCACTTAAGACCTCTTCGAGTAAAGGAGGCATACATGCCATCAGACTGTGGATAAGTCTAATAGTGTGATACCATCCAAGCCACTTCAGTGTTTATCCTTCATTTTGATTTGTTTCCTCTGGCGTTTTGTCGCTTCTTGTGAGATTACCAACTTTATTTTGATTGGCAAGTTTTCTGTTAAGTAATATTATAGCCTGGTTAAGTTGTTTTCTGTCTTCTAGAATTGCTTTCGCTTGCTTGATGCTTGGACAATCCTCATACCCGTAATGTTCCATGCCTGGTTTAATGAATTTACTGTTCTAAAATCCCGAGAATCTCCACTGATACTCTTCTTAAGCATCTGCTTTCTTCACAGCACCATAGTTGCGTACGCTTCCGCTAGGAATTCCAATACCGTTCCAGTGCCTCCCATTATTGATGCTATTAATCTGAGGGATCGTCCCGTTGATATTTTTATTTTTGATCTTCACCAAACAAATATTATCGACAAGTCGCGTATGAGCGATCCCCAGATAATTGAGAATATTGAGTTTTTCTTCTAGCTGACTTTGAAACTTGCCCATATGCTCCATAGTTTTATTAATGTTCAGGGTATTGAACATGTTGTGCTTCTCCAGATAGAACTCGAAAGAGTCCGTATAACAAACTGCATCGAAACCCAGCACAGAAGATAGAGTTGGTCCTACTCCGAACACCGAGCACATATAGTAGACCAAATAAGTATGCACTCCCGTCGCGAATGCGAAATGGATTGGACGATTATTTATCGAATTTGCTGGATAGCTACTTGGGTCTTAATGAATTGATTATGACTCCCATTCATGGGAAGAATTTTTGTCTTTCCAAGGAAATTCCCCCTTGAACCAAACCCGATGGGCTTGGTAGGTCTATCCTTTGAATTAAAATTCTGCTTTATTTCCCATCTCCACCGAAGCAGAGAGATTGTGAACTATGGGCGTGGGATACATCAGATGTAAGACTGTAAAATCCACATGGAGACCGCAAATGGAAGCTTTAACCCTCACGACCGTTCCCCCATGCATATACAGTATCTGATTGATCTTGATACCAGTATTGGCCTCAGAAGCCAGAGTCTTATTATCATCGACGTTTCTGTAGCCGATCGATCCCGAGAGCAGTCTTCGAGTTTTGATATTTATTTACTTTATTTTTTCATAGGAGATTGTAGGAATGAGTTTGAAAAGTCTGTTGTACAAGGCAATCGCGCGATAGTTATATTGTCTGACAGGGGAAGGATTGGAGGGCGATGAAGAACCTTATCGATTATGGTGCCTTGGCCTTTATTGGGATGTTTCCTCAGGGTAATAGGGTTGCTGGTGCGTACGCTATGAAGCTTGAGTTTAAGCTTACATAATGGTTGATAACAATAGTGATGATATAATTATAGGAGGATATAAAAAACAAAACGATGCTCCTAGCTTTATTTTATGTTTAAGTTATTAATATATTTTTTACTGGAATTGCTATATATTGGAATTGTAGTACTTTTCTTTTTTAGATTCGATATTGATGTGATGGTCTAACTTTAAAAAGTTACAAAGATTTGCTGGGTTTATTTTTTTGTGATTCCAAATTACTTAAATATTTTTTTAAAATATTTTTTAAAATATTATTTTTTATCAACGAAATTGATTTTACGACATACTTGCATTTAAACGGAATTCTCATCAACGTTGATCTCTACAAAAATAAATAAAAAAGAGGCTTGATGAAATAATATTTGCACGCAATGAACGGAAGTTTTATATTTTCAGCCGATGTATAGTGGAGAAATTTTCGATTAAAATACGGGCACGCGAGGCATCAATAAATTGTAATTTAAGTATATATAATTTTACCCTCTATTTTTTAATTGTGTCTTTTAATCAAACGGTAAGCGTGGGTTGAATTGAAGTGCGAGATGCATCTTTAATGAGGATTTGTTAAATTGAAGTTCCTGTTTCTATAGTAATTAATGATTTTCATACGAATCCTGTGTCTTTTGTATTCTAATTATATACATTTGCAAATGACGCTATGCAATATGTCATATAAACCGAGGAAATAATACTAAAATTATGAATTTTGAATAAATTTATAAATTAACTAAAAACTAAAAATATATAATAATCTTAATTTTATTTCATTAAAATAAATAAATAATAATAATAAACATACAATATGATTGATTCCTACAATTGGGTAATCCCACACACAAATTCTCAAAATGGGCTTCTCATCTCCAGCATTACACTACCTTCTTCTGCCAGTTAAATGAGCACCCTCAATATCCATGCAGTAGTTTCAATTCTATCTCCGAAAACCTACCTCCCGATCATCCAGGACCCGACTATCGCTTATTACAACCTTTAGTTTTACGACCACCCAGACGAACTCCTTTTGCCTGAGTTCGCAAATGTGTCCAACTTTATTGAAAAGCACTTGTAGCGTGGAAATGTTCTTGTGCACTGTCTTGCAGGAGTGTCTCGCAGTGCAACCTTTGTAGTCGCTTATATGATGAAGCGATTCGGGTTGCCAGCCGCACAGGCCCTCGCAGATCTAAAGAATAAAAGGCCTCAAGTCAGGCCTAATTAAGGCTTTATATAGCAGCTGGAAAAATGGCAAGTTTAATTGCGTGGAATATATTTAATAAATACTAATCGGGATTGATCCTCTCTAAATGTTGAAAATCTATCAATTTTGATGATAGTAAGAATGCCCTTTCAATGTTAACGTTTATTTTAATCATTTTAAAAGAGAACTTTATTCGAATTTTTACGATATATTTATATATAAAAATAATATAATAAAAAAAACCTGAATAAATAAAGAGATAAAAAAATTAACCATCTATTTTTGCAAGTTAATTAAACACTGGGCTGTTTAATTCAGGCCCTATTTCTCAATAACTGGTTCATCTTCTTTTTTACCTGTCTTTCTGTCCGATCTTTAAATCTTCCCATAATAGCAGCTATTGTGGTTTTATCGGCCATCAATCTAAACAATTCCTCTTCTTAGTGTGGTTCCCACTTTCGATGGTGTAGTGTTGCTCCTACCGTTGCGGGTGGATTATCAGGTAAATGTTGTTCTGACTCCAGCTCCTGCATTAGTAAAGAGAGATACGCATCGCGTTCAAGGTTTTGACTGAGAATTGGTTAATTTTTTATCCAAAACTGGCTGTATTATGCTTCAGGTATGATCTCGCGATAGTCCTTCATGATGGGCATTACCTTCGAGTAAAAATTGGGACATTTTTATAGACGTTCTGAAAGGTCAATGACTAATTCAAGAGCTGACTCAAGTTGGCTGAAATAAAGCATATGCAAATGAATGTATTTATGGAAATATTGAATACTCAAGAGCTTCAAGGTGCATTTAACTATTTTGGAAAACAAAGGCTTCAGTTATTTTCTTTTAGTTCTGTAATAGTAGTTCTGGGATATCACTTCGCATTTACTCCTTAGGGGGAATTCCGAATATTGGTGTGTATAGGATAAAATATATTTATTGAATATGATTTGTATCAAATATATTTGTCTATATAAATATATTTTTACACTTTTGCTATTTTATCCTTTTCAATTTGTATTCCGTCTTATATCTTTCAAATAATCAAACAAAATCACTATATTCATAATAATTCCGTATGCCCAATATGTCAGAATTATAAACCGAATAATCGGGAAAACCCGTTCTAAAATATGATTTTTTGAAATATTGACATATTGAAATTAGTATATTATTTTAATCACCTACACAATAGTTTTTTAAAATCAATAAAGTTAAAACATTTATTATACTATCTCTTAATTTCATAAAGTGTATCATAAATATATTACAAACAAAAGATGATGATCAATGAGTCTTAGTAATCTATTCGATTTCGGCAAGAACTTAAATAATTTTGGTCCTCTCGTCCTGGTTTTACCCAGATGAAAATCCCCCAGATCGGCGGACAGTAACTCGACCTTCATAAACTCTATAAGCATGTGTGCGCCCGAGGCGGCGGTCAGACAGTGTCGAATAAAAAACTCTGGAAATAGATTGTTGACGAGTTCGGCCTTCCAACAAGCTGTACTTCAGCCAGTTTCACCCTTAAGAATCACTACCAGCGCTATCTGCTCGCCTATGAGCTTAAAAATATGTTTGGCCGAGAAGGCGAGGAAATTCCATCGCTTATGCCTGGGAGGTTCAGGAGGATCAGAGGAGAAGGGGCAGGCAGCTACAATCCCGTTATAACCAACTTCTAGAACTCAGGAACCCAGCATCCCACAAACGACAATGTTATCGACCAGACAGTATATGTTCCCCTACCAAGGTAGCCCCAGCGATAACGGATCCCTAAGTAATACACTGAAACAGAAGGGCAGTTGCGACAGCTAGAACAGTAATTACACAGGCATTACGACAAACTTGATAAAGCTACTCCAATCTACTACATCAAAAGATCGAAGATGTATCCATTTCTATCGGACATAAGAAGGATTGTAATGGGGCTAGATTCCCGACTACCTTCCTAAATCACCTATGCCCTCAACATGCTCACACTTTATAGTGTAAACACCCATATTAATTTTAAGTTTGAACAATACCCAAACGTCCTCGAATCATTAGCAAATTTCACAATATCCTTATATAATCCTCCTTTGAATGGAATTATCGTATTGGAGCAATTGAGAAATATAACACTGATATTGAGAAATTTGAGTCTTAATGACGCCAATCTTCTCCCGCTTTCTAAGTCTCCGATATTGCAGGTGTTATCCAGACTATTTGAGGAAAAATATGACAAAGAATGCTCAAGGAATATAACGGACGTATTTACTAATATGCTAAGTGTAGGCTTGGATTGCAAGAAGGTGCTTTCCAGACTAGTTGAGGGATTGGAGTCAGATAAAATTGAGGACGTCGAGTCTTGCTTGGATATGGTGAGGAGCCTGGCCGATGAAAGATCACCTGGAGTGGAAGATCTGGTGCTTCAGAACCTAGATATTTTTGTTACATTTTTGCTTTTTCAAAATCAATAAATAAGAGAACTGACTCTCTAGGTTTTTGCTAATATTTCAGACATGAGCAATGCTGCTAAGACTACATTAGCAAAACACCCTCGTTTCATAAGAAGGTAAAAAAACAAAAAAAGAATCTCGTATTTTAATTAATTTTTTTTAGGATTCTGGCAATACTGACATCAGGTACCAAAATAAATAAAGGGTCCCAGTTGGCAGCTCTTATTTTAAATAACTTGATAAATTCTGATACTGCAAAGCCATTCATGGCATTATATGAAAAGGAATTAGCAGTAATTGCGGCATCGTTTGAGGGTATTTCGAATGTAGCAACCGGATTGCTATATTAGTTATCATATGATTGAATCAAATTCCAATAAAATATTTTACTAACATCTATATTTTTTTATTAATTTTTATCATAAGTTGATACTTCAATATTTTTGTTAATTTTGAAGAATGTCTAAATTGAGTCTAATTTTTTTTTACTCACCTTATAATCTCTGAATAATAATATCAATAAGAATAATACAGCCAATTTGAAGTAATCACGAAACATATGGAACAAATACCATAGACCTTCTATGAGGATAAATACATTAAGATCACCTCTTCTGAAATCATAATTTACTATTACCATTTTCCATTAGCCACTTTCAAAGTTATCCCCTTTCCTTCCATAAAGAAAGTAACCCTGGAGAAGACTAATTGGTGGATCAGATATAGGCTATGGGGAATAGCTGCAGGGCATTGGAGGAATTGGTTTTCTTTTGATTTGACGAGATTTAAGAAGAAAAAATTCATTGCTCTTGAGACCTGTGATCACTTTATACCATCATTTACGCCTGAAGATCCAGAGAAAGTGTATTTGATATTGACAACTAAGATTGGATTAGTCGGAGAAGCAGAAACATAGCAAGCATTAAATAGAGATTAATAGAAGGGAGTTAACGAAAACGATGAATAAGAAGAGTAAACACTTCAAAAAAATAAGTGAAAAGATGTAGATATTCCTTGAATGTCGAATATATCTAAACTTATTTCTATATATATTAAGGTAAATGCATCCGAATTTATTATTCTATTGGGTAAAATTAATTAAAAAAATTAATACACCAATACTTCCTTCATGCAAACGATCAAGTATATAGAAATTATATATATTTTTTATTTAACACCTTATATTTTACTATTAGTATTATTTACAAATTAACTTATATATCCGATATACTTGGCCTACAAGTTTATTAAACTACAGTTTAGTTTCGTTGTATATGTTCGAATGGAATACTAATTTTTAATTAGAATTACACTTTTTTTCTTTTTTTCTTTAGATTTATAATATAATAAAAAAGTATATGTAGCAGTGTCAACTGACACACCAGCGAAAACATCCTGTCCTTTTAGTAGGTTTTCTTCCTTAGAAATATTTTAATACTTTTGTTGACCATTCCCCAATACTCGGTTCAATGTCTATATTATGGTCATTGAGTTCCAGTAGGCTTAAAACAGTTGGCAATCTTTTCAGACTTCCTTCGTGAAACAACTCAGTCCAAAATATTTACAAATCTTTGATGCTATTTTTAATTTTTATTGAGAAAGGGATCTAATTATCGTATGTCATGGTTCGCGATGTGAGCGTCCCTGAGCCAGAAATTCTTGACACAATTAACTGGTAGTGTTCTGCTTATTTGATCATATGTGCCTGGCACTCCAAAAGTCGGGCATAATGTCCTTTGAAGATTTGGAGGTACTCGAGCTTTTCCTATTTCTGCTTGTACCTGCCTAGATGTTAAATGAGGCGAAGTTTCGCAATGTTTAGGAGGATATTCTAGAACTACTCTCTGTATTGCTCGAAGTTTGTTTGTTAAAGTGCCATGTATTTCTACTAACGGGGATCTCTGGCTTGAGTTGGATTTTAAATGCTACATGTTTTTGTATTTACTCGCCATTATTATAAAGGGCTCGTCAGCTTTTTCATAGTCACTTTTTTTTATAATTATTATTAAATTATTTCTAATTTATACAAAAATATATATATATAATCTTATTTTGTTAAAAAATGATTGATTTAAATAGAGCTATAAAATATTACATTTTAATGTTATGTTATATGTATTTTTAAATTTTTTAATTTTTTCACTTTTGCATACTTGTATTTATCTAAATATTGTAACATTTTCAGGTAAATTCATCTACCAAAAAGCTGGGCATGCCAAATCAAAGAAACATTCATGATCATAAAAAAATAATTATAAATATATTAAAAAATATTTTGTAAAAAAAATATGTAGACTAAATAATGTCAGTAATAAATTTAAGTTATAACTAAATCCACACTGTCAGTCAGATGATTTTTCCAATATCTTAAATTTGCTCTAATTATCTTTATTTTACTCTATGCGCAAATATTGATGATCCATATGTAGTTTTTTTTAAATAAGATGTTTGGAAACTCATTCAAGTAGTTTAATCATCCTCCCTTTGTTGATTTTTGACAACCGACAAGTAATTTATCGGTTCTGAAAGGCAGTTCCTGTGAGTGTTTAGGTTTTGACTTTATCCGCGTAATGAATGTAATAATTGACGTAACCATACAGGCAGCACAAGGTAACAAGAGGAACAAATGCAAATGCGGGGACAGTATAGAATGGACTCACGAGTACTCTATGCATAATATCGATAGAAAGAATTAATAAGTAAGTACAAAAAATATTAAGTTTAAAAATAAGTAATCTTGTATGTACATGGAAAGTGTTTGATAGAAGCTAGACACTGGAACAAGATAGTTTTCAATGAGCGATGACGCAATGAATATAACCAATTAGAAGAAGGAGAGGATCAAGATTTCCCAACCACGAGAGAAAGCTAAAAAAATATTTAGGGTAGAATATTTGAGAATTTTAATTAAAAATTATTGCAATATTATATTTTTTTATGATTTGTAAAAAAGTGTATACCTATAAAACTCACGAAAGCGTTCGCCAAAAAAATTGAGTTGAATAAAGTTGGCAAGCGAATATCGAAATATGTTTATTGAACAATAAAGCAGTAAGTTATTCCCGATATTAGTAAGGATTGACTCAGACCAAATGCTAGCATATTCCAAAAATGATTTCGGACACTCTGAGTCAAGAGGTTGGGCTGAATTTCTTGGTTTTATTTGTGGAACAACACATAGAAAATTAGAGGCAAACTAGTGAAGCAGAAATTATAAAGCTGAAAATAGAATTGCGTATGCACTATCACCCCAGTCATCCACAGAAATACAATCGAACACATTATCTGGCATCCGATCAGCAACGAGTTCTTGAAGACAGTAGCCAAAATAAAAATGTTATTTAATCTATAAGCAGGAATTCCGTGGATGCCGATAGCGCGAATAAGATCACTTAGCTGTCCAAAGCAGAAATCAACTTGCCGAGACGCTGTTGACCCCTTCACTGATACCGAGATATCCGCACTTCGAATAACATTTATTTCACCAGAAAAGCGTGTGAGATACATGACTCCTTGTCCGCTAAAGTGTTTGACGAGCTTTTCTCTCTGATAATTGCTTGTAGCGTAACAGACAATGACGTGGCATTTTGCCGAGATGTGTTTAAGGAGTTCAGACACGGTCCTTTCTTCCAGGTGATTGAGGCTGGCCGAAGGCAAGTAGAGAATAGAGTCTAAACTTGTCAAAAACTTTATTTCGCTTACGCTCATCGGATATCTTGGAAATAATGTCGAGGAGTTGGGTGGCTGTTATTAGCTGAATAGCAATTATCGGCTGCCTGGAGGTTCGTTTAAGTTCACCGCCATGCTTCCAATATGAGAAACATTCAAATTTGAAGCACTGCGGTACGGGTTGGCTCGATCAGATTTTCTCTATAAACTTGTCAGTGACCCTAATACAATTTTGAGATGGTTTGTTAAGTCATAGAGATTCTCGTCATCCTTCACTTCAAATCTTTGAGTTGCTTTTGTTTGCATTTTGGACATAGTGAAGAGGGTTTCGATGCCTTCTTGTTGGCGCTCTGATAATATCCATATTCCTACGTCTGTCTTCTTGGATTGGTCGATCAATTCCTTCATCTGCTCATTCTCCTTTAATTTGTACACAAATGCACACTCAAAATGCATCTTCTCCTAAAGTCTCTCAGGGCTAATATCTTCTATATCCTCTGATCCTCTATTGTTATTTTGATTGTTTATCCGATAATTCAAATGTTTGGATACATCAAGTTTATTGATTCCTGAATCTTAAGGGAAGTTAGCAACGAAATGTCGAAATCTGGTTTCGTCTAGTTTCTTTGATGAAACGACGAGGATTGGGTGCGACTGGTCTCGAAACTGTTTGAGTTGTTGCGTAATACTTGAGATCTTCCCACGTTCTCGATTGTCCAGGCCGTAGTAAATTTAATGCATGAGCCCGACAGTGTACATATAGTTTTGATTTGCTCCCATCGTCACGAATAGGTATACTTTTTTTTTATCGCTTCCCTTGAGCTATTTTTCAATTTTGAAGACTCCTGCCATCCGGTCTTTGTTAGCTTGCTCAAGAGCCTCAATTTATTCGAAAAACCTATCTCTTGTTTTGGAGCTTTAAATCAAAATAGCCTTGATATTTTCGGATCTCGCCTCTTCCCCACTTTGATATAGTGTGGTGTGGAGTGTGTACATGTTTTATCCGAAGAGCGACTCTTAATCAGTCATCAGCATGGATGTTTTCCCCAGTTGATCGATAGTCTGGAAATGGTTATTTATAACAACATCTTCGAGCCCTGCCTTCATTTTCTGCATTTGACCCCACCTGATAACCTCCAAAAGCAGGTGGGTGCTGATGTTCATACAATTCATATAAATTACTATTTCCTGAAGTAGCTGATAGAAAAAGCCTCGGTCGATCGTAGTTTTGTTGACCCCTGAGGCACTCGACCAGATGACATAGATGAGTATGGTTATAATAACTATGAAAGCAATAAATGCGACGATATATTTTATTTCCGCTTGCAATTCGAGTTAGAGGAGCGTTAATGAATAGTAGCTCGAGTTTCTTCGGGCTGGAGAAGTTAGTCCGAAATCATCAGAATAATCATTGAATATTTTGCAATCATTTCCTGTGTAGATAGCGACGCAATAAAGCTACTTATCTCCCAAATATTCGCTGCCTCGAAGAATGATATTGTAAAAGCTGAGTGAACCTGCTATTTTTTATTTACCTTCGATATCATCCATAACAATGACACGTCCTTAGAAGTTTTATCTTGATATTGCCGAGTCCATGTATCTTATCCTGAACTGTTGAAGCTTGTCCCACCAATTTTCCAGCTGAAGCTCGCGAAATACAAAGGGTATTTCCTTCTCACAACATTTCTGTTGCTTATCTATTTTATATGTCGAAACCCTCACTCTATCACTAAATATATATTGTTAATCTAGTAACAAAGCAAATATATATTAGAAAAAAAGACATCAATCTAGCTGGTAAAATGAATTATACATACATTCTTGCTTCTTCACAGAAAATGGGAATACAGTCTGCAGGCACGATGTCTCCCTTTTGAATCCGAATAACGTTAGAAACTCTCACATCAGCCCAGGAGGATTCTGTCCATTCTGCTATATTTTCCTCATTCTGCTTCCATACTGTACATTTCTGGTTATTAATTTTTTCCTCTTCTCGATCCGTCAGACGGATGATTGCAATCGACTTTATCCAATAGATAAAAACCAAAACGAGGTATAAAAATATCGTCAGAGGAATGTAACGCTCGATTACAACAATTGTATCCAAAATTGCTATAAAAAATTAATATAATTTATGGGTATTGCTATTAATAAAAAAATAGAACTAACAAACATATATATATGTATATGTGTATAAAAAGTAGAGTGTATAATACCAGATAATGTCGATAATGAATATACCTGAGAATAGATAGAATAGCATATGGGGTTTGATGAGTATGTCAAACAAAACATTGATAATTTGACGCAGGAAATTAAACTTTGACGACGAGTAACGATTATCAGGATATTATTATGAAGGGAGTTGATCACGGAATTGAAGTTCTCGATCTGCGGATGCTAAAGATTGACGATAAACTATATCAGCTTCAGAACTATGAAGGTCATGGTTGGTGTTGGCTTGGTTTTAAATATCATGTGTTGGAAAGAGAATTTTCATTTTTTATAGAAACCTATATATATATATATATATGGTATATTATATATTACGTATTATATATCTCTTGAGTATTATTTTCACAAAATATTAATTATTAACTTCAATAAGCAAACAGCCTTTCCTATCTAGGAAACATTATTTTATATTATTTCTAAGTTCTGCTGTTTTCAAACTTACTGATCTTACTTCAAGCTTGATTCCTATTCATTAATTTCAGACAGTTCAATATTTAATGTGAGATACGCACTATTGTGTTATTATGAAGGATAATATTAATTAATTGGATAGTCAAGAAATAGCTGGAAATATATATATTTTTGCGAAAAGTATAAATTCATTTTGGAGCGGAATTTAATAAATAACTTAAGACTTATTTATGATTATTAATGTTGCATCTTTGGATTTTAGTCAACCAATCGAACAAGAAAAAATAAATACATTATGTTATTTTTTTTTTTTTTTTACAATCCTATACATTTTATCAAATTATTTCCGACAGTCGCCTTAGATGACGTATTGTAATCAGTAGATAGTTTTTTAGCCTTGATATTCTTCCTTTTATGACTATATCCAATATATATATTTTTGTTTTCATATTTTAACGTTTATTATTAATATAAATATAATGAATACAATTGGTTAAAACAAATATATAGTATAAATATTACTTGCTGTGTCTTCAAGAATCCCTGTCAAGTTAGCCTCAAGATCCCCATCGTTTGTCGACTATATTTTGTTTTGTATTCCTTCTAACAGATTATGTATCGTATAGTTATGAGTGATCAAGCAATTGGAGAGTGAAAGCAGGGATGAAGTTTAACTAAAATATTATATCCGTAATAATACAAATTCGAAATGAACTTATTCTTGCATAAGAAACAAATGAGAAAATTTTACAGCAAAGCCATACGCAGGTGAGATTTCGGTACTATCGGAACACAGTTAAAGAACATACGAGAAGAGGTAAAGATGCCCTGAAAGACTGATTTAAACCTCATATCAACAGTTGCTACTTTATCTCAAATTTAATAATGGCAATAAATAAATATTAATTATTTTAAATCATGAAGCAAATAATTAAATATATTTGAGTTTGGTTGTATGTAACATTGATTATTATTACTAAAAAAATATACTTTTATAATGAGATTGCATAAAGTCTTTTACTTCTGGAATAATCCTAAAAACTTAGGCAATGTTGGTTTCCCTAATACAAGCCATTGATTTTTTAGGTTTGCTTTCTATTGATTGTAAATTATACTTAACCAATAAGTATTAACTAATCTAATTTTAAATCAAACTATATTTTATTGGTTCAAATAATAATGTCAAAATAATTTTATAAGTTATTTTCTTTGCAGATTATATTAAATATGAATATATATTTTTTAAAGACAATAATATACGAATAGATCAAATCATAATATACAAAAATATAAGAATATAAAGAGTAAAAAATAAATAAATTTGGATGTTGCCAGAGATGTTACACTAAGAAAGTAGGTAGGAGCAAATACCAAGTTTTGGTAAGCATCACAATGACAAAAAATATTTTTTTTTTTTAGTATATCCTTATGTTTTAGCAAACTGGCAAGCGATACTTACAAGTTAGGGAACTAAAAGCAGAAAAGTAAAAAGAGAATGATAGATAGCTGTGAATGCAGGCTTATCAATAAAATCCAATTATATATGATTCCAGACTGGAGAAAACTTAGCTGGATATCAATAATCCGTATTAAAAGGCAAAAAGTTCGTAGTATATTAAGTGTGATTCGTAAATAAATCCCTCATATTTAAAATTCTCTCTTTATTCACAATGATAGATAAATCATATTTCTGGATTCAATTCAAGAAATATTGTTGCTTCTAGTATGACAAAGCTATTATATCTAGTTCAAATGTGGCACACTAATAGAAAATAAAAAAATACAGCAATATATGAAATATCTCAAAATTAAATGTCAATGCATTATTTTGATTTTTGCTATTTGTGTTGCGAATCTTTTTTATCTATTTTTCCAAATTATGTGATATTAGATTTTTTAAATTCAACAACCATTCAATATTTTTTACATATATTTAAATACTATGCTATGAAGAAGAGTAATTTGTCACATTATTGTCTTATACACCATAATGATATTGTATAAAATATTAAGCCACGTTTTTTCAGGAGATCCCACAATTGTTTCAGGTAGGGCACCTTCTCCCGATACGCCACCATTCTATATTCTATATCAATATGATAGATAAAAAAATATAAAAACTAGGCGTTCTCGTAATATTTACGACCCTTCATAAGGAACACATTATAAACCATATATGATTATTTACAGAATTAAACTTGTTTCCAAACATTATTTTATATAATTATAAGGTATGTAATATTCCAATAGGGTTGAGATCGGTTGATTTATCATTTAAGTTGTTAGAAATTCCAAGAGATACGAGAGTAACCAGCTAGTGCCACCAAAGTGAACCCAAGTGAGATTATAGTCCAACCATTCGATTATATGGGAAAATATATAACTAGTAGATGCCCGACCAAATTATATAGTCCCAAAATAATAAGTTCAAATTGAATTAGTCGAGAAGCGAAAGAATATCCGAAGACTTTTGGAATGTAAGCAGTCATCCATGAAATATATCCCCCCAATCCCGATAATCCAAAAGGAACCGCTATGCTAAATAGTATTTGATTTTATATTTGTAAAAAACAAGTTGAACAAATCTGGTTAAGGATTAAAAAAAAAAAAGAAAAAGGTTTACGATAAGAAGAAAGTTGAGCAATATGACTTTATTTAAGCCATATCTTATTATAAGGACTCTTGTTAAAGCTCTCATTAAACCAAATAAGATCAAAGACATTATACCGATGCTACTTAAATGCAAATCATTCGAGAAGCCTTTTTCCATGCCTAAAAATTTATAGGAGGACAGTAACAGATAGCAATTTATTGTAATTAATCCCATAAGGGATAAAGGAACAAAATTTTTTGACGTTAATGCCTCTTTAAGATTTTTATATTATCCCAATGGAGCTAAGTTGATGAGTTTATTTAAAATAATGGGAGGATCTTTTTCTTTAATTTCTGTAGATCTGATATCAGTCATTGCTATTTCAGTTTTATCAGGTGTTGGGATAGTATCAGATGGCATTTGGACAGATGCCCTAGCAGTCTGTTAATATTCCAAAAGTAATTTGGAGTTAAGATCTGAGTTAATAGATAATTTTTATTAAATAAAAAATATAAAAACTGTACGTTTAGGATAGCGAATATGTCCAATCACGTAGATAGACAAAATGGACACTAAAATCGTCAAAAAAATAACTGATATCTAGAAGTTGAATAATAATGGAGCAAACAGACTAATTGGCTATTAGAGAATCGAATTGTCTGAATTAGAAGAAAAATATAATGATGCGCTGATCAAAGCTGCTCCAATCCCTTGGCTTCCTTGAAGTACTCCATTAAGAGCTGCATTTTCACTGGGGAAATATTTTCCTGTACAAAAAGAAGGTAGGGTATAAAGTAATCCCTTAATAATTGACATTGAAAGCAAACCAACCAGAGAAATTTGAGGAATCGTTGATGCATAAGAGATAGAATATAATGAAGCGGAATAGATAACCAATAAAAATAGAACAGTCTATCGAAATCGAGTGAAGTTAAGAACGAATTGACCGTAAGTGATACATGCCATAGATAATATTTCTGATAGAGGAAATATTAATGAGAGTTGTTGATAGGCATAGTCCACATGGTAAGACATGTAAAAGTAGAGGGAAATAGTTGCGAATGAATATATCGTTCCAAGAATCTAAAATAGGAAGAATATAAGTATAAGTAATCTTGTTGACGGGTGTTAAAATACCATATTGAATGCAATGCCGGCAAAGAAAACATTTGTACCCTCCAACTTAATTTAACTGAGTTCTGAAAAACTAATTTTTCTCAATGCCATTTCAGAGATATTTTATTTAAAAATAAATATATAAATAACTAAACATAAAATATAATTTAATATTATTAAATACTTTTTTAAAGTTAAGTGTACCTAATCAATATTTCAATATATAGGATATAAAAAATCTCAATCATAATCTTTAATATATTGCCATCCTTTTATAAAGAAATGGAAAAAAAAAAAATATTTAAAGACTGAAACTAAAAATGGAAATAATATAATTTGAAATAATAAAAAAAGCACATTAATAAATAATAGAAAAACAAGGAAATGTTTTTTTTTTATTATAATATTGTCTTGATATATTACTAACCAAACAACCTCTCTACTATCAAAACGATATTAAATAAGGTTAAGCAGCTTTTATACAAAAGACCCCCATCATTGCAGGTGTGGAACTTTCTCCCAATACACCGATACACGTCATTCCAGCAAATATGATATAGGTCGTTTATATTTTCATGAATTAGAATTCGCTACTGAATCCTACCCTCTATTCAACAGCCCTTGTAAAGTCTTTAATTAACCTCTATTTAAATATAGGTTAATGAGGTTAGTTTTTTCACCAATCCAAGGGATCGGGCACACACCCAGATTATCTTTCCCCTACCTCCAATACTATTTGGGATGCCAAGATCCGTGTAGGGCCGAGGACGATATTAGTTTCAGACTTAATTCAGTCTGTTTCCTTAACCATATAGAGGTTAGCTTGAAAATTCAATCCAGGATTTCCATTGATATAGGCGGGAGTATGTTGGCATGCCTATGAAGAAGGCTCCGATTATATACGGGTAGGGTTATTAAATTTGAGGGCGATAAGGAGTTCATGACATTAATTTACCAATAAGCATAAACTCATTCATTGCCTATTAAATATATGTAAGCATTGAGGTAGGAAGAAATATAAAAAATATATAAAAAAAAAATGAAAGAAAAGGTGAAAAATGAAAAAATATATAGATAGATAAATAATTTTAATAAAACAAAAAGAAGTAAAAAAGATAACGAGAATAAAATGAATAAAAAAATAAAAAAGTAAATAAAAAAAATAATAGAAAGATAATGACGAGGCTAATTGCATAAGCTAGTTGGGGCTAAGGTTGGGGCCAAGGTTGGGTTGGGTTAAAGTTGGGGTTGGGGTTGGGGTTGGGGTTGGGGTTGGGTTGGGGGCTGGGGTTAGTTGGGTTGGGGTTGGGCACAATGCCAAATATGTATGCCCGACAGACCTCAAAGCCGAACACGACCGCTATGTAGCCAAGAGAACCAAAGCCGATGCACAGTTGGAGATGGAAAAGCAATTGGAGAAAGAAGCCGAGTACAGAGAAGCCAAAGCCAAATTCTTCGGGTTGATGTTTTCAGATGG
>JAHDVE020010842.1:0-97865 GCA_022606495.2 Halesus radiatus | reverse complement strand
GTAAATTATATAATAAAAATATACGACACCTCATAATAATATGTTGAATTAAAAACTTTCTAATTTCATCACCAATCCTAGAACAGGCTCTACACCAAGTCTTCTATCTAGTGTAATTAATTGAATGAATGTATAACGCAATCACTTTGTTTAACACTTTAAATTTTTAAAAGCGGTTTAATACAAAATGAGTTTTGTGAACACCTCCGGGTCTGGATGTTGTAATAATGAAAAAATACATTTTCGAATATTTCTAAAACCAAACCAACATCAAATAATATATAAATTGCAAAAAATGTTAATTAATTCGTTAAATTTGCTGATGTTTCTGAAAAGCACGGGCAAATTATGGGCAGACCACAGTGAACAGGCCGTTAAACTAGGACATTATGCGTAGGCGATAAAGTACGGGCTTATTATACAAATTATAGATGGAAAAGTGAAATTATCAACAGAATCATTCATGCGTTTCTATTATTGTTTGTGCGAGGTGATTCTATTTCAATTCCCGGTGAAGCGTTAAACATTTATAAGAAAGTAGACATTTTCTTTGTCTAAAATATGAAAGAAAAGTTTTTTGTTCGGGGATTTTATAAAGGCAGCTTTCAAAGTAATAAAAAAAACTTGATTCTTTTGAAAGATATCTTCTAAAATATGAACTATATAAAACTGTGCGGAAAAAATGTATAATCTTTTGTTATAATCCAACAGTTAAAGTATTTTTTATTACGCTTTATTATGTAGTTTGATAGAGAAAACGAGAGCCCATCTCGGTTCAGTCCTAGCCAGCTCCAGTGCCTTAAAAAGATCCAAATATTTTTGCAAGATTTGACGTTTACCAGTTTCAAATTTACTCCAATCTTTACATTACTAAAAGTTGTCGAAGAAACAATCACATTATTTCAGGATCTGGCGAAGATCTAAATCGTTTATATTTTTTACGGAAAAAAATATTTTTTGGACTAAAAACCGACCCTTTCTTTCAAATTATTAAAATAATTGTTCACTGCTTAGTTGGTTAGTGTGGCAAGGTACTTACCTATTATGAAGTAATGTGTGATAATTTACATGACGGGATAAATAACGAATAGTTCGATGAATCCATCACCGTCATAATCACAGAGAATGCAGTAATAATGCCCAAACGCGGTCACGAACACCCCACCGCAACGTCCAATGACGAGAGAATAACAGGAGATGTGTTACGTTGAACCCTAAGGCGGAAAAATCTCACTCTGAAGGGTTGCATTATGAATTTTCCCGAGACTATCAGAACAAGAAAACGGTTGACATGCGAAAAGTGCATGCATTTAAAAAATCAATAAAAGTATATATGATGGGTACAGGGAGAGAATGGGGAAAGTCACAATTTGTAAAATGTTCCGGAGAGCAATTTTAAACTTTGAAAGTGTACAAATAGGAAATGAAACTATATTTCGTAGTCAGATATTTTTTGTAATTATGTAATACAATATTACAAACAACATTTAACAATTAAACCAAGCACTCATTATCACTTAACTTCAAAATAGTAAAATAATGGAAAAGAGGATTTAAATATAACATAGGTACAATAAAAATATACTGTTTTATCATAAGTAAAAATAAGAAAAGAGTCAAACGAAATTTTAATTAATGTTTGTAAGGGAAATGTATTGTCCTTCAACACTAGTTTGTCAACATTTATTTTATTTAATCAAATTAAAGTGTATACACTTAGCCCTGACGACGGAACGGTTGTTCCGAAACCGGTAGGCGTGTAAAATAAAAGTGGTTAAAACAAAGTTTGAGTATTTCATTTGATTATAATGGATAACCACAAAGTGATAGCTTCATAGTATTTTATTTTTTTGATCAACGTTTTTCGTAGACCTCCATACTGCATTATAATTACCTCTGTGGTTCATTAACTGGGATTCATACTTGGAAATACTAATTTCCCGAATGGGCCTCGTTGGAAATGGACATTTTCGTTTATATAAAGGTACAAATAAATTGGTTCATGAACGAAATAAATTTTGACCCACACTGATCATATCAAACCGCGCTGGCTAATGTCTGCCGTTTTTTAATATGGAAATCCAAAGATGAGTCTCTATTTTTTCTTTCTGGTTAAACAGGCCCACATTTTGGTCGCACTGTAAATAGGAGTGGCATCGTATCAGAATTCATATCTTTATCGAGTCCTCCCTTCCCCGTAAATTAGGTATAATAGGAAACGGAAAACTGTGTAATTTTTGTTTTTTCCCCAAATGAATCATAGAAAATTTTTAGGTGCCTCACTTGTGGGTCCAAAAAGTTATATACAAAACGTTGAAGGAAACTACAAACATCGTCACTTCATTAATTACCCATTGTTCCGGGATATGTGTAAAATACACTTCTTGCATTCGATAGATACTCCATTACATATTATCAAATTGGACAATCCCCTTTGTTTGCCGGTAGTGCGTGGACACTTCCCCTTTTTAGCCTGTAGGCATTTTAACCGGTACAATCACCATTTTTAGTCTGTATCGAAAATGAATCAAATAAAATGGAGGATTCTGAACAAAATGGCGTATTTAGTTTGTTTTGACAAAATGATGGACTATCCCCCCTTTCCTCCTGTGCCCTCCATGTTGCATCTGTACTATTCTTTATTTTAACAGTTACCATTAATTTGTTTTTCTTTATGGATATCACCTTACAAATTTAATAGAAAACGAATTTTATTTACGAATTTTATTTATATTATTTTAGTACATAAAACAGGCAATATGAACAAAACTTACATACATGAATATTTACATAGCAATAATAATCAATAATTACAATAAATAACAACAAACATTATCTCGTAAAAATGATAATAATTGTATCAAACGTGTATAGGATAAATAAATTCAAGCTGTTCAAAAACGTAAACAAAACAATAATACGTGCGAGTTGGATCCTGCGCATACACCTGCATAAATTTATTAAAACAACACGTAACCAGTGGAATGACCTCTGCGTAAGCAACAGTTCATGTACCGAAGTAAAATCGTCAAAACAACAAATACGTGCAAGTTGAATCCTGTGCAGACACCTGCATAAATCTCTAAACAAACAAGTTCGTCATAACAACAATATTTACGACTTGAATTCAGCAAAAAACACCTGCCACTCGGCCTATAAAATCAGTACCCGGGAGTACGGCCCACATTCCCGCCAGCGGCCCTGCCCGAGCAACATCTGAGCCGAGACGCTCCTCCACCGTGAAAATCGACCACCATCATTTATCTTCACTCTACCCGAACCTGCTCTCCTCACCAAGCGAGAGATCTTCAATCTACCCAGACCTGCTCTCCTCATCCGCCGAGACGCTTCTTCACCTTGGATGCCTCAACTTACCGCTGCCAGACAGAAATAGTATCTACACCCAGCAACAGATGACGTCACCGCAAGTGAACTACGAGCTTGCGGCAACCGGTCCGACCCTAATGCCGTCCCCGGATATGCCGCAACCTGAGCCTGACAGCCACCCAGCCTATCCACGAGCTTGCAGCGACCAGTCCGACCCAAATGCCGTCCCGAATACGCAGCAAACCTCGCTCATATGACAGCTGACACTACCTAAAGCGATCGACCATAGTGGCCGGTGCTACAGATCAAGTACGCTCCGGACGACGACATCCCCACTTGGAAACTATTTCTTTCTCAAGAGGACTAGCAAATCATAATAGTGATGCGTCCTTGTGTGCCGATGCCTAAATATCTACACTCCCTTGTGCAGGCCTATACGTCTCGTACTAAATAATAATAAATAATGAAAAATAGCTGAAAGGTCGAAAATATATTATAAATTAGGTGAATAAACCAACTCCTTATCTGTGCTTATGGTACACTGTTTTGATACTTAATAAAGGGCATCATCACATGCCCTTTACTTACCTTCATATTAGTGGAAAAATGGTAAAACTTTTATTTAAATTGATTAATTGTGTCATTAAACATGTCTATTTCATTATTATAGCAGTGTATAGTATTGTAATTTCATAATATCCGCGGTAAAGGAGAGAAATATCCCGTATTTGTGTGATAGGCTTTAATAGAAAAAAATGTCTGTTATCCTCCTTGTTGATTTTCTTGTTGGTGTATTAATGTTGATTTGTGATAAAATGTTTGGTGTATCAATTGGTACATGTATAAATTTGTACAAAAGGAATACATCAGAAAGTTTACGTCTAACTGACAGAGATTGTAGTTTATAGTGCGAAATTCGATCATTGTACGTCCCAAATTGACCAGATAAACCTTCGCGATATGCAATCACACGGGTTAATTTTCTTTGCATGGATTCGATTCTGTAATTATGAATCTCGTAATTATGAGACCAAATAGTGGATGCGTATCCCAAAATACTTCGCACAATCGATTTATATAATAGTGTTGTTAATTCTGCACTTATAAAACAATTTGTGATTCGTAATATCCTAATATTTGTGATGACATTTTTAAAATAGGATCTACATGTTTATTGAAATTAAGTGACGAATCAAAATGTCACGCCCAAGTCTTTGGTTGAAGTTGTTTAATAAAGCGACGTTAGTTTGTTCAAAAGAAAAGGTGAATTTTGAATTTTCGCGGGCTGTGTACATTCGATTACGATTTTTTCTTGTTATGTTGGTACACATATGTTTATCATATGTTAGAATTATCAGCCATTTTGTATTAGTGGTTTGTTTTTGACAACTGGAAAGGTTAGTCACATTTTTGTGTGTTCTTCGATTTTTTACTTTTGAAAAAAATGGATCAAAGAATATGTATTAAATTTTGCGTTAAAAATGGAATAAAGTGCTTCAACGCACTTAAAATATTGACTGTGGCATTCGGCGAGTCTACTTTATATCTAAAAATGTTTATAAGTGGTAGAAGCGCTTTACAGAAGGCCGAGAAGATGTTAATGACGATGAACGTCCTGGAGTTGCAACCACGTCAACAAACGAAGAAAACATCGAAACAGTTCGAGCACTATCACGACACCAGACACTCAAGAAGTAATCCAATAGTTTCAACAAAAACCATGACATCCCTTGCTCAAAGACAATTTTCATACTTAGGACCAAAATTGTTCAACATAATACCCGATACATGGAAAATGAAAAGTACAAAAAACTGATCAATGTATGGCTTCTCGATTTAGGGAGGGTCAAAAGCGAACATACGCTCATTAATAGATATGTACAATTTTAATTCTTCTTCTTATGTAATTCATTACTACTATACATTAAATCAAAAAAAAATATGCATATCATACTTTAATCTTGTATACTTTAAACTTTTATACTTTTACATCTCATAGGTAATTCATTATTCCTGCACACTAAATTTAAAAAAAAAAACATATCATACTTAATCTTTTATTTTTCAAACTTTTATACTTGTACATCTCAATTGTAATTCATTGTTACTCTACACTAATTTAAAAATGCATATCATACTTTAGTATCTTATACTTTAAACTTTTACTCTCACTATACACTTTTACATCTCATATGTAATTTATTATTTCTCTACAGTAAACTAAAAAATGCATATCATACCTTTAGTATCTTATACTTTAAACTTTTACTCTCACTATACACTTTTACATCTCATATGTAATTTATTATTTCTCTACAGTAAATTAAAAAATGCATATCATACCTTTAACTTATATTCTTTAAACTTTTATACTTTATATTTTAAACTTTTAGATCTCATTTGTAAATCATTATTATTCTACACTAATTTAAAAAATGCAACATACTTAAAAAAAAAACACCCACAATTATTATTATTTTTTTTAAATTTACTTTATGGATTCTTTTATATTCTTTCATGTATATGTATATTAAGACGACACAATACCCTAAATTAAAATTGGTTAAGGGCGTTCCTAAAGACCGATGGGAGGAGTTAGCGGGCGCAATAATTCGTGTTTGACGACGCACGTTTCGTCTGTAGTTTAAAATTATTGCACAGTGTGACACATCACAATTATTTGGACAAATAAAAAAAAATCTTTATGATATTTAACTGCGTTTATGAAAATTATGTTTATTGTTGGCATTAGTTAGGTAATAATATAATTTACATGGTGTCTGGAAACTCATGGTACCTACAGTGGAAAAATTAAATCATCTGCAGCATATAAGAGTTCCCAAATATTCATAAATCACACATCCTTCCTTTGGTGATTCATTTTTGGGTGGAAATTTTCGAGGCCAATAAAAACTCAAAATCAAACGATTTTCAGGTCAATTATATAGGTTGTTCCGCTGGTTAATCGCCCGAATCGCTGGTTAAGTCTGTAGGATACATCCTGATAAACCCCGATATATTTATACATAAAATTATTTAAGCTGATATTGTCCCATTTTGTTCTAAGGATAATGGAACCCAAACATTTACTTTTAGGTATGTATTTATTATGTACCTATTCCATTCCCATAAGCGTTTTCCTTGGAGATATAATTTTTTTCGGGATACAACTCGTTTGGTCCTCTTATTTCCCATTTTAGCTGAAACAAATGTTTATAGATTAGCCCTGAGGTTGACTTTAATTTGTAAATTTTAAAGTCATTTTCGCCTCAGCGGAATGATTTATTTTCACTGTGAAATTAGCAGTGACAGTATTAAAGAAATTATAACAGCAACTTGCATTTTTGATAAAACTAAGTTAAATAACAAGCCACGGTTTTTTTTTCATGTCAATGCACCAGAGTCCCAACTGTCCTGAGACAGTAGGACGATAGCATTCCCATTCAGGGTATGTTGTGAGGTAAAGGAAGTGAGGAAGGAAGGGGAATGGGGAAGAGGAGGTTTGGAAAGCACTTGGCTATTCGGATCTAGTCACCAAACATAGCTAAAGCCAGTTCAAGAAACGTTTTGATTATGAATGGTATTTCGCCAGGATGATACTGAGAGTATCTATCACTCGAATATAAAATTTTACTCTGGACTCAAGTTTCTCTAAAACGACTACTAGATTTAGCAATTTTCCTCTTGTACGAATAATTTCTGGACATCATGTATAAATAATTAATATTTATATTTATAATTACGTTAATTTAACAAAAAAAATACAAAAAAGTTCTGCATAAAAATTGTTTTTATGCGTGACAGCTGTTTCACATTCCGAAATAATATCTTCACAGACATTAAAAAAATTGCACAGCAGATCTTTTTTTGTAATAATTAAAATTAAGTAAATAATGAATATTAAATATATTAAGAATTGATAGTAGAGTTCTAGAACATTTACTTTAAAACAGTAAAAATTAAATATTTATTTCTTTGTCCGGATTTCATTTAAAATGACACACTGTGCGCTTTTAAAATATAAATTTATACTAGAAAATAACATGTTCTATTAAGTTGCGGAAAAATTAAATATTACCTTTACTTACCCGTAGAAGAAGTCTAGTATAAAAAAAAAACAGAAGATTTCAATACTAGAATTCAAGTATTCGTATGAATAAACAAAATATGTGAGGAAATAAGTTGCCGTAGCGGCGGGCCGTAACACGTCTTGTCTCGCCGAATGTTGAACGGCAACTAAAGATTTAAATGACATATGTGACGAAGACACGTATTAAAACATCGGCGCGCCCGCCGTCTATTCGAAGTGAGTAGGTTCGATATTGCTTTGGCGGGCATAGAAAACGATTTTTTCTGAGGGGTGTACAGTGGTGCCTCGCATAACGAACGCCTCGCACAGCGAACGCTGCACACAACGAACTTCCTTTTCGTTCATTTCACGATTCATACAACGAACTTCGCTTCACACAACGAACTTCGCTTCACACAACGAAGTCGCCCACTTCACACGATCACTGCCGATTTATTGCATCCTTCCGCGCAGGCAGTCGTTAGTCACTGAGCAGTACGCTTAACTTACGCACGTTTCGCAGCAATCGTTCATCATTACAACGAAGTCGCCCGATCTTCTACGATCACTGCCGATTAATTGCATCCTCCCGCGCAGGCAGTCGTTAGACTCGTTAGTCACTGCGTAGTACGCTTAACTTACGCACGTATCGCAGCAATCGTTCTTCATTACGAATTAAATCGCACACGTATCACGGCAGTCGTCCTTTTAAGATAAACTCAACATTTTTTTTATATGATGGGTTCTAAAAAAAGCAGGAAGGTGATTTCTCTTGAAATGAAACAGGAAATAATTAGAAGGAGTGAATGTGGGGTAAAACAGTGTGACCTCGTCAAAGAGTTTGGCCTCAACAAGACCACCATTTTCACCATTTTGACAAACAAGAATGCAATAAAATCAGCCAAAGTAGCCAAAGGAGTATCAAAACTATTTAATGAAAAACATAGATCTTCAATCCACGAGGAAATGGAGAGGCTATTAGCGATTTGGATTAAGGACAGGCAGGTGAAAGGTGACGTAACAACCCAAGATATTATCTGTCACAAGGCCAAGATAATTTATGAAGATCTAAAGAAAAACATCCCTGGAAGTAGCAGCAATCAAGATAATAAAGAAAATTTCAAAGCCAGCAGGGGGTGGTTTTTTAGATTTAAGAAAAGGTATGGAATCCACAGCGTTAATATGCATGGTGAGGCTGGCAGTGCTGATAAAAAAGAAGCAGAAAAGTTCTCTATTAATTTTCAAAAATTTATTATGGATGAAGGATACTGCCCACAACAAGTGTTCAATGCCGATGAAACGGGTCTTTTCTGGAAAAGAATGCCGAGCAGAACCTTCATTACAAAAGAAGAGAAGAAATTGCCAGGACACAAAGCCATGAAGGACAGACTTACCCTTACGATTTCGTCTAATGCCAGCGGAGACCTCAAGATCAAACCTCTATTGGTTTATCACTCTAATAATCCAAGAATTTTTAAGAAAAATAACGTTATTAAGTCCAAATTGCCCGTCCATTGGAAGTCCAATCAAAAAGCCTGGGTGACCCAAGTTATCTTCAACGAATGGATTCTGGAAACCTTTGCTCCTGCCGTGAAGAAATTCTTGTTGGAAAAGAACTGCCGCTCAAAGCCCTTCTGATACTTGACAATGCCCCTTCCCACCCAAAAGACCTAGAAGAAATATTGCAGGAAAATTATCCTTTTATCAAGGTGCAGTATTTGCCACCAAACACCACATCCATTCTCCAGCCAATGGATCAGCAAGTTATTGCGAACTTTAAAAAACTCTACACTAGAGCCCTCTTTAATAAGGTGTTTGAAGAATGCGAGTTTGGTGGAGACAATATGACTATCCGAATGTTTTGGAAGGAGAAATTTGATATCCTTTTGGCAATACGACTTATACAGAAGGCCTGGGAAGAAGTGTCACAAAGGACCCTCATTTCTGCTTGGAAGATGCTTGTGCCTTCGTGGATTCAGGAAGAAGCAGTAGTTGATGACACAGAAGTGGTGAAGGACATCATCACAGTGGCCCAAAGGTTGGAATTAGAGGTAGAGGAAGAGGATGTAGAGGAGCTTATTGAGGAACACAAAGAAGAGCTGACAACTGAAGAGCTCCAAACACTTCTGGCCCAACAACAGGACAATGCTCAAAGGGAAGCGTCATCTGATAACGAGGAGCAACAATCAAACAATCAACCAATTCCAACTGCTGACATCAAGAACATCCTGGTCAAATGGAAAGCAGTTCAGGAGTTTACCAATGCCCACTATCCGGATTCCGCTGAAGCAAACAGGATCAACGACCTGTACTCCGATACTCTTGTCCGTTATTTCCGGCAGATGTTGAAGAAAAGAGAGAAACAAACGACTTTGGACAGGTTTTTCACTGCACCATCGGCCAAAAAGCGGAAAATGGATGAAGATGTGCAAGATTCGATTATTTCTTAAAATTAAAAAATGTGTGTTTTTTTCATTATGTTTTTAGATGTATCTAAATAAAAATAATAACAAAAAATTTATCTTTTTTTATGTCATCTTACCATATTTTATGCTACAGAACGAATTATTTTTTTTAACATGTATTGTTATGGGAAAACGCGTTTCACATAACGAACTTTTCGCATAACGAACTTGCTCCTGGAACGAATTAAGTTCGTTGTGTGAGGCACCACTGTATTTTAATTAATTCTGATGAATATATTCCTAAAATCTCAGATGTTTGCACGGTGGTATCTCGGGAAGTTACTAATTCATCTTAAAAAAAATAAAATTCCATCGTTACCGCTAATTTTATAGTTGAAAAACGTCTTTAAAATTTAAAAAAACGTTTTACGTAAAAAAATTAATGGTAAGGTACTATTTTTATTAATCTAAAATATAAATAACATACATCCCGTGTGTTCCCTTTTGAAAAAAAAGATACTGTACTCACGAAGTCGTCGGAATTAATTAAAATGTGAGTCTCGGGCAAACCCCGTCATATGTGGTGATATCAACTCTTAATATGAACTAAACTTATCAATTTGACTGTCCTAAAACGGGATTTGCTCCTAGTTGGACAGTCAAAGCCTTCTGAAATATTTCTGTAAAATAATGTGTTTCAAATAAATATTATTATTATTAGTGAAGAAAATGGTTTTTGAAAATCGTCGAATCACTATTAAGAAAGTTGCAGAGGATGTTGGTATATCATTCGGCTCATGCCATAGAATTTTCTCGGATGTTTTGGTCATGAAACATGTGGCAGCGAAGTTTGTTCCGAAATTGCCAAATTTTGAGCAAAAGCAACGTCGCATTAGTATCGCTCAGGAGTTGTTGAATGACGTCAACGACGATCTAGATTTGCTCAAAAGGGTCATAACTGGTGATGAAACGTGGGTATATGGTTATTACGTCGAAACCAAGGCCCAATCATCCCAATGGAAGCGGCCAGAGGTGTCAAGACCGAAAAAGCACGCCAAGTTCGATCAAATGTGAAGGTTTTGCTCACTGTTTTCTTCAATTACAATGGCGTGGTGCATCATGAGTTCTTGCCAACAGGTCGTACGGTTAATAAGGAATACTACAAGGAAGATATGCAACATTTGCGTGAAGCAATTTGGCTCAAACGATCGGAATTGTGGAAAAATAAATCATGGATTTTGCATCACGATAATGCACCAGCTCACACATCAATGCTTGTTCGTGATTATTTGAAATGAAGGTAAACAAGAGTATGGTGCGGTGTTGTAACTCGTACAAGTTACTCAGGCGCGGTGTGTCATTTTGACGAATACAAGTTCTAGTACGCACGCGGGTCGTATTTCAAACGAAGGTCTTATACCAAACAAAATGTTTCCCGGCCAAACAAGACGTATATTTAGTTTCAAAAGCGGACGTGTACCGAGGTTCCACTGTATTTAGTTAAAAATAATAACATTTTGTTTGGAAGTTTTAATTTACCATGTACTTTTGCTATTTTTGGTTTAATAAATTCGTTACCGGTTTCGACACAACCGTGCAATTGACGAGCGTTCTTAAAACTAACTTAAGTTAAACAAGTACAGAAACAAAATTAGTCACCATTAGGTGAGGGTAGAGGGAGTGGTGATTTGGAGGGGGGGTGGGCGGTGGGAGGAGTCAAAGTTAATAGGAAACATGGTTAGTAAAGGTGATTTACAGGGAGCTATTATCTTGTTTACTAAATTAATTTTAGATTTAATTTTTTTGTTAATTTCTAAAGTTTCTAAGGAGCACAATTTAAAATATCTATCAACATTTGAATGTTTAAACTTAGTTTTTCCTCTGTTGAAGCTATGGCCTGTCTCTATTAAATGATTAGCATCAATGGCACGGTTGTGTCGAAACCGGTAGCGAATTTATTAATCCAAAAATAGCAAAAGTACATGGTAAATTAAAACTTCCAAACAAAATGTCTAGAAATTGCTATATAGTGAATGCCGAAAAAATAATAACGTTTATTTACCTATCTCTCTGAAAGTCGGTGCTTGCAAAAACACGATAGTGCAATAACGATATTGTTTGTTTGCACGATGGTCATACAAACGACGATGTTAAAATGTTGAAGGTAAAATAATGTCACAAAAAAAGTTCAAAGATTTTGTTTGCTTTAAATTAAATTTTATATTTTAATTTTATTTATGAAGACATTAAAAAATAATCAGCTACGGTTTTTTGTAATGAGATTTTAAATGCATTTATGTAATTTGAGAAAATGTCAATGTGTGATGATTACCCATTTCATTGTTCAATGTTGAGTTTTATTTTTTACTTACCGAGGTTAGGTTAGGTGTGTCATTCGCATTTAGCTTCCTGCCGCTGAAAGCTCGATTGCATCAATTCTTTCTAATACATACGCCGTTTATGGGAAATAGTGCGAGATTACGATGAAGCTATCAGCGGAATGAGATATATTTTGTTGATAATATATCACATATGTGAGGACACGAACTATTTTTGAACCGGAAACAAATAGGAGATGGGTAGGCATACCAGAATATCTCTTCATTGGTCATCATTTACTATTAAAGCAAAAAATCCTTAGATTTTTACGAGCAGTCAATCACCCTTCGAGTGTTGCGGTAAAAGGCTGAAACATGGTGTATATACCGCTTTTCTCTTCACTTCAGTAATCCTCGGCCCCGAAGCTTGGAATAGTCATCATTAACGGCAATTAAAGCTCTCGTGTTAAGGTAAAATTTTCATTTGGATTATTTACATAGCGTTCATTATTTCCGTGGCCGGCGTAATAATAATTGTCACCCGGGCGCTTTTATCAGGGCCTGTTCCGTCACCGTAACGGGGTGCGAACAACGGTGTAAATCGTATCTAAATGAGGACTTTATATTGTAATGGATTCATAAACGTTTAAATAGTTTAGATAAGTCGGATTGATTAATGGGCAGGAAGCCAATCGACACGCTTTTTATCTGTTTAGATTCTGGATAGCGTAAGCATAGTTCCTAGTTTTTACCTATCCGGTATTCGGTTATGACTTGTCGCTATATAAACTATTTCTAGATAGAAATACAGGTGGTTGACAGCTCAATTGTCGTAGGGTGAGATAAGCGAGTGTTGGTTTCTGGTATTATACGTATGTTCATATTCGATAAGTTTTTTTATTCCAGAACGTGACGAGGTTAGTGCAATCCCACATGTCCCATACGGTTATACATGTTATACATAAATACATATAAGTTATACATATTATGCACAAAAAGTGCAAGATAAAGAATACACTAAGATAAAAAATAATAATGTAAAAGTAAGTAGTAAAAAACAAAGTTAAATAAAAATAAATAATAAACAGTTATGTTGGACGTGGCGCTTGGTGCTGATAGGCTGCGGTTCCCACCGTATTATCAGAGGACATTAGCCACATCCCAGATCTTGTGACCCGGTGTCTCATCAGGCTGGCGAATCCATCCATTCGTTGCTCCGTGAACATTGCCGATGCGCTGCTGGATCTCCTATATCCAAAAATAATTATTTAAAAAAAATAGTTATTAATTGTTATTGTGTTTAATTAAAAGAACTAGAATAAAAATATTTGGTAATTTTAGCATGAAGTTATTAATTAAAAAGTATACGGTATCAAATTTAAAAAAATCTTAGTTAACAATTTCTTATTTCGATATTTTATAATCACCTCATTAGCCATTGTGAAGAATATTGTTTCAAGTAATTATTCAAGCAGTCAGTGGATTAACATTATATTTTCCTTTGATTATTTCAAGTATCAGGATCAAAGATAATCGACTTGGTAACATATAAGGGAAACATTCATTAATAATATGTAGTCGTGTAAAATCTAACATATAACTCCAAACTGTATCTACAAAAACAATGAATGGGCATTATTTGATATAGGGGTGGAAATTTTTTGTCGGTATTAAAATATTGAGGGGAATTTTAATTTAAGGAAAACATATGGAAATAATTATATATGGAAAAATAAGAGAAGTGTAATCACACACAACCGGCCTCTCGGAGCGATGGGTGATGAATGGAGACCAATCACGCGAACGATTCATTAGGCCGGTTCGTCACACAATACGTGAAGCCTGCTCCCTCTGAACTGTCCCACATTTTCTTCCTCTGCAAAACTTGGCCTGAGAACGTTTAGGATATTAACTACATCTGAGGGTATCAATGGGTGAAGGAATGTTTAAAAAGAGAATTAAATCCCAATGTATTACGAGATTATTTTTTCTACGAAAAATAAATTTACTACGAGGGGAAGCATCAATTAAAGCAATTCGAATGAATTCTAACAACAGGATATGACAAGCACTTGGCCAAATCAATTTTACTCAAACCGACGTGTGATTTTTTTTTGGAATAACTTTTTAATACGATTTCTTCCATGATTCATTTTGAGAGTTGTTAATATTATTTTCAATAATTAAACATATATTACAATGAGGTTTATAAGCTTCAAATAATTATGCCAAAAAAATTATATTAATCCTAGACTTGTAGAAAGAGTCAATATATGTTCCATATAATTAAAACCGGGATAGGCATATACGAGACAATTTCCTAAAAAGGTTACAAATAAATTCGGGTAAAATCTTGTAGTCACGATAAAGAGGTAGTAGCCGACAATATATGGGAATTAATTGAAGATGATATTAACAGTCTTTCGAAATACGATATCGATAAAAATGACAGGACGGAATGGGGTAGCTCACTGGATTAAAGCGCAAGGTCCCGGATAGACCATGAGTTCCCGGATAGACCATGACGTCCCGGGTTAGAGTCCCAGCTGCTACCGTTATCCTTTTCTTTTGTGTGTCCTTTTCGGTTTCATGTTTCATTTTGAGAGTTGTTAATATTATCTTCAATGACATATATTATCTTACAAGCTACCAATATTTCTTTATGCAGCCCAATCACTTCAAGCATTGTGAGTTGATACCTGCTGTATAATATAGAGCAATCAAACAGGCAAAGTAGTGGGTATTTGGTATAGTAACATAATAATCCCATTTAACACCAAACGCGTGTACCTACTCATAAAATCTTAACCCATAAATGCTGTTCTTATTTAATGTTTCTACCATAGTGGTGCGGTGTTACATAGTGGTGCGGTGTTGCATAGCGGTGCGGTGTTACGTAGTGGTGCGGTGTTTCGTAGCGGTGCGTTGTTATATAATATAAATAATAGAATATTTGTTACAAGTCGCAAGGAAGTTTGTGTAATCTCACACATCCCATTATACTCGTTGGTAGTAATAATAACATAAGAAATAGCATTTTATAAAAACCGTTAATTTAACGATGTTTAAACCCGGAAGGTATCCCCATAATTTCTACAATTTATTTTATGTATCAATATCACATTTTATATTAAAATTGATAATACGGTGTCAACAAAATCCATAAATTTAATGAAATGGAATTAAATTTTTTTATAACTATGGCAACACTACGTAACATCGATTTTAGAACAAAACTAGTGCATTTATATGTGAGGTTATGTTTAATTTCGGAATCTGACAGTACCTAGGATAATGGAGAGGAAAATGGCATAACACAATCTTCCATAAGGTTTTTTTTAATTGCTCATATTGCGCGTTTTTTTCACAAAGTTATAAAAATACATATATTTAGTATCTGATAAATGGCTTATTGATAAACAAAAACACTAAAAGATTTTTTCAATGCAATCTCGCTAAGACTTAGCGTTATTATTCACTATTACTATTTACTTAGCGGCTAAGTGTTAAAAATAACAAAATTTAGAATATTTAATTTCTTTAGAATATGACGTAGAATCATCTCTCCTCAAGAATTATCACAAATTTCAACACCGTTTGATATTGATGTGAAAAATATTCACATGAACCATAGTGCTTTTTTATAGATTATCCTTTTAACCATCTTGGTGTTGCCATTTAAACGATCGCAGCGCCCTCTAATTCTGTCTACTATATTTGACAGACTATACATTACCGCCCATAGGTATTACTTGAGCCTCACATTTTTTGGTTTCCGCCATAACCTACATTCCGCTAAATTTCCATTAATCCACTATTCTATAGTAACATTTGCATTTCATCACGAATTGTTATAGCAGTCTACTTTAATTAGCTGAAATCAAATTCGGCTACTGCCGCATTGTTTACGGATAGTAATCATAGTGCGAACTCGGCACATTCCGTCGGCCGCGCGCAGCCCGCCGCTCTCCACCCCTGCACCGGAGCCGTGAACTTGCTTGCAGCGAGTCCTGTACACTGTAGAGGAACTACACTGTACGCTGTACCCCGGTACAGTAACGTCTACCCCAGCCCCCACTAGTGTGGTACTTGCAACCGGCCGTCGTAGTTCGTAGCGGGAAGAGATCGGCGCTGCGGCGCTGTCCCGCGAGCTACGAGCGACGAGGCGACGAGCGCAGTGCGCGCCGCGACGCCGACCCTGTAACATGTCTCTACGCCGCTCGCCCCTCTGCATGGGGCATCTGCGTAGCGGAAAACTTTGCCACTAGCTTTTGGATGTGTTTCAAAGTAAAAATTCAGTGATCAATTGGAAAACTTATTTTGATTGGATTTTTTGACAGTTTTTAAAAGCTTGCAAAATAAATTACATAATAACTTATCGTATGTTTAATAATTAAAATAAAATAAAAAATTAGTAAAAAGCAACAATAAAAATTTTAAAATACATTTCTGAACATAAGGTTTTTCAATATTGTAGACTAAGTTAACAATAAAAGTAAAAATATCATTAAATTAGGTGTTTGTGTTTATAATATTGTCAATACGTTACAATATCATATGTGTTGTGGAATTACTTCTAATTAATTGGTAATATTAATAATATCTTTTAAGTAGATCACATCACTAGAAGACTAATTTGTGAGTAGAAAAATAAAAATTAATTTAATTAAGAGTAAAACAGTTTTGTGAATCTCAGTGAAAATAAGTAAGATGTTAAAGCATAAGTGTTGATATCAATCGTATCATAATCAATATTGCATATGAAATAACCAAGTTCAAAAGTGCTACACTTCAAAGCATGTCAATTGCAGACTGTACAGAGGATTGAATGTTAACATATTTGAGGTTTGTAAAATATTATTTAATGGTTTTATTTAAAGTTAATTTTTAACAGAATACGCTTTGTGGAAAGTATAATTTATTTTTTTACGTAGGTGTTGAATGCTATTAATCCAGTATTTGTGTAACTTTTGATCCAGATTATAAAATAATTAATTAACCGAATGCCATGTATATCGTTGGGAGTCTTGTTTGATGTTTAATTAGAATTTGCAACTAAACTAGTAGATAGGTACAATAACGTCAAGTTGAAATTAAATTCGAGTATATCTATGCATACGTATATCTCAGCGTGACGTGTAAAGTCTTGGTTATATTATTACTAAAAACATGCATTTCTTGCACCTTTACTACTTACCTCTTCTTCTTTGAGGACAACATTACATATCAAAAAATGAATTCGAGGTCGACCTAACTCAACTTCGGTCAACAGCTGTTTAGATCTGACGGTAAGATGACACACTCTGAACCGGAAACGCTGACAAACCGGATGTTGAAACAAAGTGAAATGTGAAGTTATCACGAAGGAGTGGAAGATAATAATAATAATAAATTTATCTTATAAATTTATAGGAAATAACTTAAATTTTAGAAAATCTGCATTTAGACGAGAAAGCCTGAAAGTAATAAATACATAGCTAATAATTAAGAAAAAAAAATAATGTGGACTGATGAATCTAATCTTCAAAATTTGGGTTTGATATTATTTACATTTGTTTTTAAAAGGTGTATCGCTCCTTTTACAGTCAAATCAATTTCGACATTGGTCTAATAATTATGTCTTTATTAGCCATTAATTCAAATCACACGTGAAATGAATCCAACTTCACGTTTCGCAATCGACCAAACGCTCCTTCTACAGTCAAATCAATTTAGACACTGGTCTAATAATTATGTCTTTATTAGCCATTAATTCAAATCACACGTGAAATGAATCCAACTTCACGTTTCGCAAACGACCAAACGCCCCTTCTACAGTCAAATCAATTTCGACATTGGTCTAATAATTATGTCTTTATTAGCCATTAATTCAAATCACACGTGAAATGAATCCAACTTCACGTTTCGCAATCGACCAAACGCTCCTTCTACAGTCAAATCAATTTCGACATTGGTCTAATAATTATGTCTTTATTAACCATTAATTCAAATCACACGTGAAATGAATACAACTTCACATTTCGCAATCGACCAAACGCTCCTTCTACAGTCAAATCAATTTCGACATTGGTCTAATAATTATGTCTTTATTAGCCATTAATTCAAATCACACGTGAAATCAATCCAACTTCACGTTTCGCAATCGACCAAACGCTCCTTCTACAGTCAAATCAATTTAGACACTGGTCTAATAATTATGTCTTTATTAGCCATTAATTCAAATCACACGTGAAATGAATCCAACTTCACGTTTCGCAATCGACCAAACGCTCCTTCTACAGTCAAATCAATTTCGACATTGGTCTAATAATTATGTCTTTATTAACCATTAATTCAAATCACACGTGAAATGAATACAACTTCACATTTCGCAATCGACCAAACGCTCCTTCTACAGTCAAATCAATTTCGACATTGGTCTAATAATTATGTCTTTATTAGCCATTAATTCAAATCACACGTGAAATCAATCCAACTTCACGTTTCGCAATCGACCAAACGCTCCTTCTACAGTCAAATCAATTTCGACATTGGTCTAATAATTGTCTTTACTAGCCATTAAATCGAATCACACGTGAAATGAATCCAACATCACGTTTCGCAATCGACCAAACGCATTAATCGGATAAACCGTTCCAAATTCAGCCACGTGATATGAGTACCTTTCCTAAGAAGTACTCACATTATTAAAGATCAAATATTCAGTTACCCGCACTACACTTTTATAATAAGTTTGTACTTACCGGCGGCTTCATTGGAGTTTCAGCACCCCTTTTAAATATTTTTTTTTCGTACATACAAAATGACATAGCATCTTGATTTAATGTTTGTGAGCTAAATAGGTATTTCAATGATCATGATAAAAATGACGTTGTGAACAGATAGCAAACATTTGATCTAGGCTGAAATGATGAGGGAATTTCATGCCGTTGGAGCTTACCGTTTATTACAGCGTTTTTCTGTTTTTTAATCCCTTACAGACTTTCTTTTTTAGAATTAAGATATATCAATTGAAAATCCTGTGTTAACTTTCTTTATTCTCTGTTCACAGTGTATTTGAATATTCACAACGGATATTCAAACAGACTTCTAAATAATAGTTAAGAAAACGTAAATTTGAAGAGTAAAATACCTTAAAATGCTAAAGTACCTACCTATATCCTATTAAACAAGGTAGAAGAATTGAACTAGGTACTTCATAATGTGAATGAAAAGGGGGCAGCCATGTGCCAGTTCCTGATTTGACCCTTGACCTCTGGGTATATAAGGGGGCATGAATTTAGATTGAATTTTCGGACAGTCTTACCGGAAACCATTCAGGAATACGGGCATCTTTTGAAAAATTTATATTGGCTATTAAAAAAAAACAGTGGGAAGCACAAAAAATTTAAAACAAACGAAGAATCGAAGAAACAAAATGAATTTATTGTTTTTTTGTTCAGACTAGATATATCAGCATGAATTTAAATACACGTTACAGACAGTCATACAACAAACCTTCAGGACGCCCTCTGGGAAACTTAGATAGAGGTTCTTAAAAATGAGTTCCCTAGAAAATTTAATATATTTTATATTCTGGGAAACTTTGGTAAAATTCAGATAGAGGCTGTTAAAAACGAGTTCCTAATAAAATTTATATACTAAAAAAACATACTTGAAGAATTTGTAATTTAATATAATCAATAAGAAGTACTTTGTTAACACCACTGTTTTTAATACATATATTAAAAACAGTGGTGTAAACAAAGTACTTAATAATTATATTAAGAGGAATGGCTGCGCTGCTGTTTCATACATATTATTTTTATATATTTTTTTAAATTATCATATTTTCTATGTTAACAGGATTACGTGAATAAAAATAAAAATAAAAACTTTTTTTGGGTCGATATTTTAAATTATGTAGGGCAAATTTGTGTTCTAACGTAAATTGGTCGTTTTTAATTTAAATTTAATCATTAAGTCCACCATAATGCTTATTTTAATATTCTTTATTTTCTTAAATATTTCATTATATTTTCAAAGTAGACGGGGTAAAACAGTTTTTTTACATCACCGTTAGCCCCCAAATAATTGTTAAAGGTGCCTCTAAAATCGTGAAAAATCAATTCCTTTAATGGTCTATATTTCATAATGTAAAACAAAAATAAATAAATTACTTCTAATCTGTACTAGATATTTACTATACATTTTGATCAAAAAAAGATCATTAGATTTACGTGAGTATTTTGGCCTCAAATCCAAAATTAAGTTTTGTATGAAACAGGCCGCGCAGCCGTTCATCTTAATAATGACGTCACAAAATAATTACGCGGCTATCGAAGAAATTTGTAATTTTTTTAGAAGACCTTATTTTTTGCGAACCAGACACCAGACCAAAGCTAAAAAGGTTTTATCATAGAAAAGGTTCCGCCTGCTGATGATATGTTTACGAAGAAACTTGAATCGAAGTAATCCTCTGTGACAAAGATGGATGTCATTCACCAGCCGGATTTCGGAACCCTATTTCTATTTTAGTTTATCTAACTTCATCTCTTTTTCTACTCTAAGTGATTGCAGAGTCTGTTCCCAGTGCGCGTACTTATAATACATAGATTATGAACAAAGAAACCCAAAAATTGTAGAAAATGAAAAAAAATATACCTACCCCAAAAAAGCATAATTTTTAGAAAGAACTCGCACATGAAAGTAGTCGCGAGAACAAGACTTATGCACCTACGATCACAAATATATGTTTTTCGTATCTGATCGAATCTGACATGACATCTATCGTTTTGACAGTTACATACGTTTCATGAGTCAATATTCAATGGGGAAATCTTTTCAATTATCATAACCAGCAGAATAACTTTTTTATTCATTTGTCATTTCAACTGCGTAGGTTTTGATACTACAGAGACTGAATTGTTTATTACCCATTGTTTAGGTATTATTCATCCGTCATAGGTTTGGGTGACATCAATGCAATTCTTTCAGGAATTAAAAGATGAAGTGTAGGGTTGCCGCATTCCAGTGTGCAATGACAGCGGCGCACGCGGGCGGCGGAATTAAGGGGCGGCTGCACGCCGGCTCATTAATTTATTGCTGACATTTTCTTATCTAGCAATAATTTCACGAACTCTCCTAATCCCTCCCATTTAAGTAGCCGATTAATAAAAACGATTAATTAAAAAATATATATTTTTTAAATGCCAACTATTTACCGTTTTCCAAAAAACGACACACCATTTTCAATGCCAATTTTAACTGAAAGGCTTGATCCAAACGTTCCCGGTAAATAATTTGCATTTGAAAATAAAAATAAGTACTTAGAAAACCATTTATTTAATCTCACATCAGTGTTGCCTACTTCCAGGGCTAAAGAAACGCGTTAGAAAGCTCTCGGTTCATTTGACTGAAAGCATCACATTTCTAACTAACGACAACAATTATATTTAGCATTGTTGCTACTTCGGTACTTGCACCGACTCCCTTGGCAAAGCACAGAGTCTGCAGCTTGAGTTTGCTCTCATAATTTGTAGTGACAACATTTTGGACAGTTTGGAAGGAAATACCAGTAGTGCATCTTAGTAAGCCAGAGTATTGATGCGAAATGCAAGTCCCCGCTTCCTGTATAAAGTAATCATTGATGTCTGATACGCTATTAAAATGGAAGAGGAACAGTTAGCAACTTCTTAAACAATTACATCTCAAAACCAAAATACTGCTGCGGTAAAGTTTCTATTTTCGATCGTTGTTTTCACGTCGTCCCTACGACGCGTCGTAGGGAAGAGCCCCGCTGTATTACTTCCGTATTATCCCAAACAACTTTTGTATTCAGAATTAAATTCCAACTCCGGATTGTATTGCAATTAAAATAACACCCGTGATGAAATCTCCAATTGATTTTCAGAATTCAATCGAAACTTTATACGCTGAGTAGTATTATGTTTACACTCCGGGCGCCAAACTAAGTTCGTGCCAATTTCTGTATCTACCAATTGCAAATGAAGAGGGTGCTCAGGAAGATATACCTGCGCATTATTCTTCTCCGAAAATCCTTTACCTACTCCGTTACAATGTGTACATAGCGATGAACATGCTTTAAGATAACCATTTCGAAACTGACAATCCTCTCAAATATCGATAAATATGTGGTTTCCATAAGACAGTCCGGAATTACGTCAGCGGTTTTTGACCCCCTCTGTGCTTAGATTACACAAAACGCAATCTTAATTAAATTTAAGTTTTATTTTGAAATTGGATTTATAAAATTATATTTCATAAAAAAAATCTTATAAAACTATGTAGTCAATTTGATTTTAAAAAAATAATACTCTAACCTACAACTAATTTTACTATTAATTAAGGACCTGACCTAGAAAATAAAAACTATTCGTACATGTGACAGTATTTTTCTTTTTCGTAAAATTATGTACAATTAGCAATGTTAAGTGGCGCCATTAAAATTTGCATCGACTGACGTTACATAGCTGTCAATCTCTCGTCAATCTCACCACGACCGGATTTGGATGACGTCAGTGCAGAGGGGGGCGTGGAGATCTAATTGTTCAATTTCAAAATCGGTTTATTTATTAAACGGATGGCCACATACAATAATAAAGGTTACATACTCGGACCCGAAGTTTAGTGTTTTTATAAGCCATAATCTTTTTCATTGGAATTTATCATTGCGCTATAAGAAAAACGGGTTTTAAAGACGCTATAATAGTGAGGCTAGTTATTTACAAAATCCTGTTTAGATTCCATTTCTTGGCAGGTTAGTTGGGTTACCTTCGCATGGAGAGATTATTGATTCACCTGCTCGCTCCCCGTTTTCTCAAAGTTTTCCAATCAAACTTGTTGCCGGAAAGAAAAATACCAACTGCAGGTTACATAAGCTCCACGCCGGTTGTGCGGTGCATTGCGCCGCAATATCATTGCAAGTGGGTCCGTCCTCCCAGTTCTGCTGTTGGATCAACGGATAACTTCCACAAATCATTTGCTTTCATTGGATTTTTATTGAATCCTGTTGCTCTGAGCCCAGTCAGTGGGTCGTAAAACATATGGGTGGGATTGACCGTTTATGTACTGTATGGCATTTTTTTTGCTGATAAGTTTTCTCAGTGTTACAGTACAGGGGGTTTAGTTGTACTTTTATTTTACGTTTATCTTTGGGAGTTATTTTTGGTGAGTGAAATGTATTAAATGCGCAAGCATATGGCGTTCAACAAGTAGGGGACGCCCCAGGATTTTTTTTTAATTAACTCCGAACGGGAGGCTTTGTGGGAAATATTCTCTATCAGGGTATAATGGCATATATTTGCAGATGCTATGGGAGAGTTTATGAAGGAAAGACGCAAACCTCATGTTGTAGTAGGGAGGAAACACAGAAACCGGCGAACCTAGAATTCAAATGAAAAAAATAGCGCCCAAAGCCAGTAATGCAAGCAATTGGAGAAGAAAAATATAAACATGGTTACCGCCTGAAACAGTAGATAAATTCAAATGAAAAAAATAGCGCCCAAAGCCGGTAATGCCAGCAATTGGAGAAGAAAAACCACAAAATTTAATTCGCTCAGATAGGGAGAAAATAATTCGGATATGTATATATTTTCAAATAAGGGTTAAGGAGGAAAATTAAAATAATGGTACCAGAGCAGGTACCATTATTCCTATCCATTTCGGGATAACATAATATTAGCTTACAACGGTTAAATTATTTATTACTATTCTCTGTTGCTAAGCGGTTTTTTTTACCAGCTTTACGCTCGTAGTTAAGAATTCAAAATGTTTTATGAAAACATAAATTTTACCGTAAAATTTCCATGAAATCAAACACATAATATAAAATTTTATTGTAATTATTGGCTAAAGTACAAGTTTCCAATCGATAGATTTCGTCTATTCAATTTTTAAAGATGACAATGATTGAGTAAGATTTCCATGAAATCAAACACATAATATAAAATGTTATTGTAATTATTGGCTAAAGTATTGGATAGATTTCGTCTATTCAATTTTTAAAGATGACAATGATTGAGTAAAATTTCCATGAAATCAAACACATAATATAAAATTTTATTGTAATTATTGGCTAAAGTGGATAGATTTCGTCTATTCAATTTTTAAAGATGACAATGATTGAGTAAGATTTCCATGAAATCAAACACATAATATAAAATGTTATTGTAATTATTGGCTAAAGTATTGGATAGATTTCGTCTATTCAATTTTTAAAGATGACAATGATTGAGTAAGATTTCCATGAAATCAAACACATAATATAAAATGTTATTGTAATTATTGGCTAAAGTATTGGATAGATTTCGTCTATTCAATTTTTAAAGATGACAATGATTGAGTAAGATTTCCATGAAATCAAACACATAATATAAAATGTTATTGTAATTATTGGCTAAAGTATTGGATAGATTTCGTCTATTCAATTTTTAAAGATGACAATGATTGAGTAAGATTTCATAGCTGTATTTTAAATGTGTTTTTATTCAATAAAAGCAACATTAAATGAACAATAATAATTTATTTACTGTATTCAAATTTATATTCAATAAATAATCGAATATACGACTGACTCTATTACCCTTGATCCTTTTAAAATTGGAAATACAATTTGTTGAGGAGAAATTATTTATAGCATATAACCAAACAAAATTTAAACGAAAAAAAATGTTTCATGAAAACTTACTCCGCTTTAAGCGCAAGTCAATAATCATTATTTACTCTCACGATCGAACTACTTTTCCGATTCGAAAATTGTTCGCCGTAAAAGTTTTTTCGAATCGGAGAAGTAGTTGGATCGCCCGTTCTTGTTAATAGAAAAGCTCACGCAAAATAGTTATTTGTCTCGAAAATAGGTCCAATCTACACGTTTCTGTGTAATTATACGCTACTCTCTCCCAAAGTACAAGATGAAATAAATCGAGTTATTCTGGGAAGAGTGGGAAGTAATGGACCGGCGAACCATTTTGTACTTTCACATGCACGAGAAAAATTTCCCAGGCGGAAAACGAAGCTGCGAAGGGAAAAGTACCCCGCTGTAAGGGTTGGTCTGAGTCGGGAAGTGGATAATGTATGTACATTACCATTTTGTCTACCTTTACCTATCTACGTTTAATTAAATGGCACAAATATTAAATTCGCATTCAATAAATTAGTGCACCGTTAACTTCAGATTGTAAAATGAATTTTAAATGAAAACCGTGACCCCATCTATCGAATAATTTCTTTTATGTGATATCAGACAAGAGTCCCAACTTCTCCTAACCGTCTGGAGGTATTGAGGAGGGGGAGGAGATGGGGAACAAGGAAGGTGGGGAAGTACCTGTCTATTCATATCTGGCCAACAAACACGGCTAAAGCCATTTAAAGCTACCTTTCGATTCTGAATGGTGGTCTTTCACCAGAACGATAATGATAGTATTTTACTTTTCTGTAACGTGCCACAAATATACTCCATATTATTTTAAATGAATAAATTATGAAATAACACAATTTAATCAAATAAATTTAACTTGAGCACGCCGGGATTTGAACCCGCAATCTCCGGATTCCAAGGATCGTAACCACTCGACCACGGAGTACGTCGAGTAATTATGAGAAATCACTTTTGATTTACACAATATTTTTAAACCATTTTTTGTATCAGAGTTCATAGGAGAACCATTTAAAGATATCGTTCACTGATAATATACGAGTATGCACGCTCTGATATTTTTCATTTCATTTGTGGACGTTAGGTGCGTGTGTTGTTATGTTTAACGTTATTGCAATAGAAATATGATGTAGATATTTGGTATCTGCCATAACGAAGGCATGGTTGCCAAAACCATTGCGTTGTTTCAAATACTTGTGCACACAGTGTTACAGTATTTCAATCAGTAAATTATTAAATTATATTACTGAATTCATTTAACCTACACCTTCAAACACCATACTTTTATCCTCTATTTGATTCTGCCTGAACTTTGTCTTTTTAAATGTTTCTTTATTCAGCGCAAAATTTATTACATGTACACTTACCTATATTTAAAAATTCTGACCACCAGACTAGGCCATTTTGCAGGAAAAAGTCACTTAAAAGAGAGTAAAAGTTATGGATTAGAGTGAAAGCTCAATTGATTATAAATAATTAGAAGCATCGTATATTACACACTTAATAAAGTTATTAAAAAAATTAAACAAAATTACAACCTCTTAATCAACCCTTAAACATAGCATATCTTCTAGTACGTACTGCATTCCGCCCATTTCCACATTTGTGACTTCGAATTTCAAAAGTGTATCCTAATGCGACTGTATACGGCAATTCCCCGACGTCTGTTCCTAGGTGAGGGCGGCGGCTGGACCGGCTGAATCGGCTTGACCGGCTGGACGGGCTGATTGTCTCCCCGGGGAGGCTGTGGCGGCGGAACTGCGCGAGGAGAGGCTTCTGAATTTTTTTTGGTGAATTTGGATTTCCGGCCTTTATCGGTGACGTTTGCGGCAGACAGCAAGAGGGCTTTATCGCCGTTTAATTGTTGGGAAAGGTTTAATTAAAACTTGGGCGGACATTTCGGCCATTGGCTTGGATTCTTATACTGTGGAGGATGCATCACTGCGTTATTTTAATAAACTCGTTGAAAAAATGCGAATTTTTGCTCAGAATCATTGTTTTTTATCTTCGAGTATGTAGATAGATTGATAACATTTTTATACAAAAATACTTTTATAATGTCTCATAACTGTTTCCAGAATGTATTCTGTATATTACATTTAATCTATTACTGCCATACAAAATCCAAGAAAATACGTAAAGAATTGCCATTTGTGTGTATCAAAATCTTTTTGTTTCTTGTTAATTCGCACTTATCGTGGTTTCATTAAGCAACGATTCTCAAAAATTCTTCAGTATTTTTTTTATAGCTTTTATTTCCCACAAGTTTTACGGAGTAACGACGTATGCAATATTTGATTAAGGGGGGTGCGTCCGGGGATATGGTAGGGTTCCTTTTCCGTGAGAAAGTTCTGTTTCCAGAGAACAATTTAGAATAGATGACATTCAATATTATAATCCATAGTATACAATAATACGATCATTTTGGGGGGAGGGGTGGACTGACCACGTGTATGTATTATTAACGATATCAATATCGATAAACAACATCGATACCGATGGTTATATAATTAGTCGTTATAATAAAGTTGTATAGCTAGTCATTATAATGACTACATTATTTACCCCACTACTTTTTATTACAACATAGATATGGTATATTGTGTTTAAAACAAAAGTATTATAATAGGAATTAAGGAATTAATTAATTCCTTATGAGAATTACGTTGCGAGTTAAATATTAGGAAAGAGAATAGAGATTACTTTGACATATTCTAAAATACCATTCGAAGGGTTTTGCTGATTTAATAGATTTGGGATTATACGTGGCCATATAGTTCAATAAAATTTAAAATTATTTATTTATCATGACCAATAAAGAAATATGACACTAAATATGATAGATGTATGTAGAAAATTTTGAAAACTTTGAACCATAAACCCAAAAATTGCGGAGGTACCTAACGACCACAGATTACACATCCTCCGCCATCGTGTAGTCGTTGCTATGTTGTCATCTCGAGAAATTCCAATGCTAACGGCACCTCATCAATGAGTTTGGGGGAATGGCTTCCAAGGCCGAACACCGGATTTGCGAGGTTTGGAATGTATAATTTGAGCGCCTGAAATGTTAATCGCCATGCCCTTATGCCGGTAATATCGGGATCTTCGCGGAGGTGAGAGGAAATATTAAGAAGCTATTTAAACGTTTCCCGAAAACCATTCCGTCATTTGCAGATAAAAGCCGATAGGATTAATTACACTGAACAGAAAACTTGTAGAAAGTTTGATCTAAACCGATTTGAATCAGTTTGGATAGGACCGCCCGGCTCTTAACCCCATGGAATGGAACCTACGAATGAATTTGACTATCGTTGGGCGTGTATTTATAAATGTGCGTTTTTATGTTGAGATGATTATTGCTTATTTTGGTATTTTTATTCACCTGTAAAATTATTAACCTCGATATAGGATTATTCCTAGTAAGGTACATAATTGAATTATATAACAAGACATTTTCAATGCGAAGAAATAATAAATAAATTGTTCAAGAATGAAATTCTTCCCAAAAGAGAAAAACTCAACCTTACTTCGGGCACACGGCACACGGCACACGGCACACGGCACACGGCACACGGCACACGGCACACGGCACACGGCACACGGCACACTTCTGTCGGTTCATCTTTTTAGAATTTCAATGTTACAATCAAGCACAATTTCATAATATTGCAGTAGGTAAACTTTTAAAGTTCCACTATTTTAACAGAGTTAACTGAAACAGTCAAAGGTGATACAAAGTTAAAAATTATTTAAGTTTTTGAATTTTTGTACACATATTTATACATCTACATCGTTCGAAAGTATTCAATGATACATACCTTTAATTTAATGCATTTTGAATGAGAATCGCTCTTCTCCAGGAACATCTCAACTTGAATAAAATCCATCGCGACGTTCGCTAGTTACATCAAGTAGGTACTAAAACCTACAGCCTGCAACTAACTACCACCCGTACTGCCCTTACAACCACGCTGTAGTTCCACCCACACACCCTATATATATATATATATATTATATAAAAAGGATTTGGCCAGTTGCGAGTAGGTAGATACCCCTCAATAGGTACACGCCTGCAATTTTCAATCCGTTTCGAAAAGGCTCCCGAGTTTTCGCACGGGAAAACTTTTACATTTAATTACTCTTTTGACATAAGGCTATCCGAGTCTATATAAAAGTTTTAATATGACGGAGAGATAATTTTCAATTTTGCGGTGGAGAGATCAGTCGAGGAGAAAATAGCACAAAGCAGATTGAATTTCAGGCTTAATAGCATTTTTGAATGTGTTATATGAACATCATAATGAAGTTCGCAGATTTAAGTAGGGGATTATATTAAATTTTATCTCCAATAAATGTCTTTTTGGTCCCCTTTTCTTCAGCTCCATGTGATCCTTCGCACCTTCCACCATTCAATTCAGCATTTAAAAAATCAAGTCCATAAGATCTAACTCACACATAATGCACTCTCCGGTTACCCGGTTAAAACGTATCGGTTGTTTCTGGGGATCGAACCCAGGACCTCTTTCTTACCAGGACAATGTTCCAACCACTGAGATAATGAGACCTAATTATGTTTGGTCATTTTTATCGATATAATACTTCATGTTTCATATTTCATTTAAGATTTTTTTAATATTATCGTCAATGATTAAATATTAAAATAAGGTTTATAAGCTTCAATAAGGTATTCCAATAAATAGACCTGCATCATTTCCTTATGTTAGAATATTCTTAATCCATGGCAAACCTAATTTAGAACTACTGATCTGTATAAATAATTAAGTTGTTTTAAAAAAAATGAAGTTATACTTAGTCATTGATCAATTTGTCCGTGAAAGTGCAAACTCATGATATTGATTTCTTCAGTCTAAAAGGTTTATTAGATAAGTTGAAATGCCTGTTTTTATAAACATTTCAACTTATATATTTTTTTTATTGTATAATATTAATTATATACAATGGGAGCTTATACCCGCTAAGCCACTGCAAGTAGCTTGTCAGCAGGAGTTTATTTCAACAATATTATATAATACAACAATAAATAACAATCATCATACAAATGTAGGGCAAAATTAGGATGTAGAGGCGCATGCATGTTGTGATCGATGTAAAAAAATTGGAAAAAAAATGGAAACAGCATTACAGTTTTGTTATTGAGATACTAGAGTCCAATTTTATAACACCGATTTAAATAATATTATAAAAATATCAAAATCACAAAAAATATTAATTATTAAAATATCAATATTATAAAAAATATCAATATTATAAAATATTAATATTTAAAAAATATCAACATTTTAAACATCAGCATTATAAAAATACCAATATTATAAAAATATCTATATTATAAAAATATCAATATAATAAATATACCAACATTATAAAAACATTAATATTACAAAAATATAAATACTATAAAAAATATTAAAGTATCGGCAAGTATTAAATAAATTTAGAAAAAAAAAATTATATAAATAAAACAGCAGTACAGGTTGGTTACAGTAAGGATAGACTTAATATAATAGTAACACTTAAACATTTTTTTAATGATCTTTTTTATATGATATTTTTTAGCTATCAAGTAATATACAATCAAGGAAACCATCATATTTGTTCAATAGACAATGTAAGAAAGAGTAAAATACCGTAAATACAGCAGATATCTAGGAGCTGTACAACCAAGGAGACCGTCATATTTGTTACCATCAATACACAAGGTTACTTTCCAAAAGCCAACATTCTAACATCAGTGAGAATTTCATCATAGAGCAATTGTTTTTAAATTCGTACGGCAATTTTTTAAATATTAATGGTACAATGTATTCAAGGGTTCATCCTATTCATTCTATAATATGGGTTTCTTCAAGACCCAAGTTCACTCCTTCCTATCCTCTAAAAGGCCTTTCACACAGCATCCCCAAATATGATTTTAGGCCTTGAGGGAAATTATTTCCCCTAGGGTCTCCTGTAAAAAAAGGGTTCGTTGACCATATTTATTTTGAAATATTGGCACTATCATTCCTATATTTTGTGTGAAACGTGTATTGTGTACATGATCTACCACGATTATACGGACTCATGTTGCAGAAGAATCTTTTGCCACAAAAGACCACGAACAGGTAATACATAAATTGATTTGTACATGATATCAATGTCTCGCCTTTCCTTAAAAACTCTTTTACTTACTAGCAATTTTACCATGGCGTTTTGAATCAGCTGTAAATGTTTTATGTTGGTCTTACATTGTGTCTTACAGTGTCCCCAAGAAGTTATACCATACCTTACGGTCGATTCTGCTAGAGACAAATAAATTATTTTCATAGTTTTTATAGGCACATATAATTTTTCCATATGGAGTCTTCCTGCAATGGCTCGAAGTCGCTTACAGAGGTTGGAATTTTGTATGTTCTATTTCATGTTACAATCCACCGTAACACCCAGATACACATACTGGTTGACAAATTCGATACTTGTACATGCGCATGGCTGTTTGGTATTATTGTGAATCCAATTAAACGAATGGGATATGATTTTAGGTGCCTCGCTGTACCTTGCATGTGGGGGTCTTATATGCATCAATTTCGTTTTTTTTAGCATTGATTATTATACCAGAGTCATGTGACCATTTTAATAAAGAAATAAAGTCTAGATGTAACAATTTCAATGCAGAATCCAAATTTTCATGGTATATTGGAATAATAAGTGCTGCATCATCAGCGTATCATATAAAAAGTAAAAAAAAACCTTTTAAGAGCTTTTTAGAGTAAATTTTTTACTATTAGTTACGTACTATGGAATCATTTTGAGTAGCTAGATTTTTCTGACACAATTCTTTTGACTAAACTTAATATACCTACTCAACACCCTATTTTAGGTTATTATTTTTTGTCTGTTTTTAATGTATTCCTTTCTTGAACTAATGTGTTTACCCTTACATAACAACCCATATTACAAGAAACTATTTTCTTTCTCCATTGACAAAGCGTCCACGTGAAGAGTTTTCGACAGAACTTTATTTTCTTTTCCCTTCTATAGAAGCGATTTCCTCCCATCTGCGAATAAGTGGCCTGATGGTCCTGATTGGACTGTAGGGGTAGAATTGTCGTGGATTTCTTGTTAGCAAATGACTTGTGATTCGTTATATATAAATCCATGTTTTCTCGAAGAGACATTGCTACATTCACCGAGAAGAAAATAAAAAGGTTTTTGATTATTGAAAGAATATTAATAATCTTAAAAAAAGACACAAAAGAAAAAAAGATCGAACTCGAACTTAAACTCGGGACCTTTAACTCTATCCGGGAGTAGCGCATCAACCAATAAAAATACCCGCTATTCAGCATCCCAAATATGACACGGGCGTCCTGTATGTAGATCATATGCAATTAATGTTCCTTCGTATATGTAAACAAGTTAAGTTATCTGGTGAAATAATATACGCAAACTATCGAAGTTAGATTAGATTAATTATTTTATTCATTCGTATTTTAGAGTTTAAAAACGAATTTAAATAATATATATGTGTAAGAAAAATCGAACTAATTTAATGGAATGTTCTCAATTTGGTAAATACCAGTAGAAATGTTTCCTATGGATTCGGCTTCCACACGGAAATTAGAATAAGTGCGTTACATTGACCATATCGACGCGATGTGGTTACAAAATATCGAAGTTAGATTAGATTAATTATTTTATTCATTCTTATTTTAGAGTTTAAAAACGAATTTAAATAATATATATGTGTAAGAAAAATCGAACTAATTTAATGGAATGTTCTCAATTTGGTAAATACCAGTAGAAATGTTTCCTATGGATTCGGCTTTCACACGGAAATTAGAATAAGTGCGTTACATTGACCATATCGACGCGATGTGGTAACAAAATCGACAACTAAACGTTGAGAGTCACGGAGTTGTAAATTTATAATTGAAAGTAGAATATATTTAGAATTTCACGCTGTCCCCGCTTACCTATTTGCTGTGTGGTTGTGTGGCCGGGTGTCTGTGTGGCCGCGTGCCTGTGAGAGTATCGTATCGTATCGCCAGCGCCTCGCCTCACATATAATGATAGTTTATGACCACCGTCTGGTATGATAACCGTACTACTAGATACTAACTATAAATGAATTCCCATACAACTTTGTACAAACACTAAATCATGCGCGCAAATTAGTTTTGCAGCTGTAGTATATTGCCAATGCTCAAATCAATACATTTGCATATTTTGTTGTGGGTTCTTCCAAGTGGGGAATATTTAAATCGTGTAAACTAATAAATTTGTGCAAACTTTACATTTACTTCGGTTTTCCTTTTAGTTCTTTCCCGATATGTAAAAAGGTCCCTATTTTCAACTCTAACGCTGTGGGTCGTTTACATGTTTTGCATGTATGTTATTTATTATGTCAATTTTCTGGATGTTGATAGAGACAAAAATGAATCATTGTGGTACGATTGTAACATTTATTTTTTTAATTGGAAATGCAAGATATGTATTATTACAATGCAGTTATTATACATCAGTTTTCATATAAACCAGTTATGTTTCTACTAATCCACATATTATTTTGGGGATAATATAGTTTTAAAAAAAAACCCTACATAAATAATTTTAAAACAAGGAAAAAAACGAATCGCACAATAAATTATTAGGAAAAATAGGAATTTGAACGATATTGAAAAGTAAACATTTATTACAGTGAAAAAGTATTCGCACACTACGTTAATTAAAATTCAACCACTACAGAGTTTACTATTTAATCTATAAACCATTATAGAAATTAACGGTGTATTTTTTACATCAGTAATGCACTGAACCTTTTTAGCTGGAGGACCAATTCATCAATTTTCAATAAGTTTGCTGACTGCAAGTGTTAGGTAATCCACACTTACAGCTTGACATGGTTTACTCTGCAGTCGGTGTTGTCACAAGCGTAGATGAATAAATAAGTATAAAAAAACTGTCTGGAGCCAATAGGTACCTTGATAACCTTAAGTACCTTTGTATAACCTTGTGCGTGATCCGAATGTGAAAGCTAGGTATCGGGGTTATCGAGGTGGACAAAACAAGAACAGATATCTGTGCAAGGAGGAGAAAGAGTCACTAACTAATAATAATAATAACTCCATTCCAGTACAGGCTGTTCAAGTAGTTATAGCAACCGACGAACAGAATAGCCAAGCTTCTGAAGCCTTATGTGAATCTTACAAAAGTCAAAACTTGAATGAAATACGACTAGAGCGACATGCAAATTCCAAAAGCAGACAGCTTTCAATAGGTTCCTGCAATGCACGATCTCTCAACAACAAACTTGAGGAGGTGGACGATATATTCCGGGAACAACAACTTCACATACTCACCGTCACAGAAAACTGGCATGAAAGTAGCGAGTCTTATTCCATCAAGAGACTTCAAGCTCTAGGGTATATTGTTCTGAAGGAGGACAGACCTAGAGCTACGGAACACTCTAATAATATTTAACATGTGAATCATGGAGATGTCGTGATAATAGCCCGACAAGGACTACGGCTTACCAAAGTGGCAAATGGAACTTTGAGAACGTTCGAGTATATTGGATGCCGTGTTTCTTCTGCGAGATCATCGTTAACTCTGCTAACCCTGTATCGACCCGGTTCGAAACCGATCAGTGTAGAATTTTTTAATGAGTTACTATGTTTTTTGGAATGGGCAGTGGGACTTTCCGAAACTCTCGTCATCACAGGTGATATAAATATTCATCTCGAGCACCAGACGTCGCCCAACACTGTCAAATTCATTGATTTGTTAGATACTTTTGGACTCCGTCAATGGGTCGACGTACCAACTCATGATGCTGGTGGAATTATAGATATTTTTTTATCAAGAAGTAATGACCCACCATTGATAGCAAAAGTCTGTGATATAGGTTTGTCAGATCATCGTCTTGTCCGTACTGAAATTAACTTCAACCCGCCAAAAGTGCCATATACCACAATAGTATCGAGGGAAAGGCGTAAATTCGATTTCGACAATTTCCTTGAAAAACTTATACGTTCTTCTTTATGCACTGAAGGTAATTGGGAAACTAAGACGTCGACAGAACTTATCAATGAGTACAACACAACTCTCTCAAATCTGTTGAATAAGTACGCACCAATCACCTCGAAAACACGGAAAGTTCGGAGATCTGATGGCTGGTTTGACGAAGAGTGTCGAAGCCAGAAGAGGCTAATGCGAAAGCTAGAGAGGTCATTCAGAAGAAACTCCGATGTCACTCCAAGGGACGAGTGGATTAATGCCCAAAAAGAATAAAAAAGTAAAATAAGTGCTAAAAGATCCGAATACTGGGTTAACAAAATCGACGCTGAGCGAAAAAATCCACGACGTCTCTGGAACGCAATGAAAACCGTCATCGCTGATACTCCTGTCCAAATTACTACAAACATTACTCCGGATGACTTCTCTAAGTTTTTCGTTGAAAAAATAGATTCCATACGCGCCTCAACATCTTTAGCCCCTTCGCCAATATTTACAGCAAATCCCAATAAAATACTATCAAATTTTAAACCCACAACGCTAGAAGAAGTTGGGAAGTTAATTCTAAGTTCTTCCAACAAACAATGCATTCTTGACCCTATCCCAACATGGCTTCTTAAGAAATGTTGCAACTTGCTAGTCCCCTTCTTGGTTCACATGTTTAATAAGTCACTAAACACAGGTGACTTCCCCGAACAACTAAAATCTGCACTAGTTACCCCAATAATAAAAAAACCACAACTTTACGCGGATAATTTGGGCAATTATCGACCTGTGTCAAATCTGCCTTTCGTAGCAAAAATACTAGAAAAAATCGTAGCTTTTCAAATAACCACCCACATAAACTCCAATAAATTGTTTACTGTTTATCAATCAGCATATAGAAGATTCCACTCTACAGAAACAGGATTACTTCGTGTCCTGTCAGATATAACACTTGCCATAGAGTCAGGTAAGTTAGCACTCATTTCACTTTTAGATATGAGTGCTTCTTTTGACACAATTGACCACGACTTTCTCATCAAGAGACTAGAAGTAACATTCGGTTTACATTTAAACATTAAAAATTGGCTGCAGTCATATCTATCCAATCGCTCACAAGCAGTGAAGGTTGGCAATAAACAGTCCAAATTTACAAAACTTTCTTCAGGGGTTCCTCAATGATCCCTGTTGGGTCCACTTCTTTTTATCTTGTTTACAAATGATGTCGGAAAAATAATCAAGTCATTCGGACTTCTGTCTCATTGTTACGCTGATGACCAGCAAGTGTACTTTTACTGTACACCAAATGAAATTGACCGCCTTAAAATTCGCGTCTAGAAGCAATCACTCTCTGGATGTTCTCAAACAAACTGAAGCTAAATCCCTCAAAGACCGAGTTTCTATGGGCAGCCACGTACAGACGCCGATATTTAATAGATAACTCACCAATTGCTATTTCCGGCAGTGACGTAATTGCGAAAACAACCGTCAAACTTTTGGGGGTTTATCTGGATTCGGACTTTTCGTTAAAAAGTCAAATAAACAGAACAGTCAGGACTGGTTTCTTCTATGTAAGACAACTTAAGTCAGTCCGACAGAACCTTTCTACAGGGGCAACTAAACTATTGGTTAACTCATATATTGTATCACGTCTTGATTACAGTAATGGCATCTACGCAGGTCTTCCCAAATACCAAACTGATAAACTGCAATCAGTGTTCAACGACGCAGCAAGGCTAATTACTGGGGTACCTAAGTTTTCGCACATTTCGAAACATCTCCGAAATCTTCACTAGCTGAAGTGCCCTGAGAGGATCCAGTACAAGTTGTGCTGGATGGTGTTCAAAGCTATCAATGAAATGGCCCCACCCTATATCTCTGATCTATGTGTTCCGGAAAATACTAGTCTAAGGCAGTCAACTCTTAGATCAGCGACATCATCTGCTGTAGGAAGGATGAAAGAACCTAAACGCGAACCGAGCACTAAGTTTGGTGATCGTGCTTTCGGAGTATCTGGCCCTAAGGCATGGAATAAACTCCCTATGGAATTGCGTTGCATAACCAGTCCATCAGAATTTAGAGCTAAACTAAAAACTCATCTGTTCAGATACTCATTTCCATAAATTCGTGAACACATTCATACATTGTTAATGACGTTGTTTCCTGTGTATCTATAATTCAATTTTCCATGTCCAAAACTAAATTCCCTAGAAATTCCTACCAACATACAATGTAGGTGGAAGCCGAACACCTTAATCTGTTTTAAATTTGAGTGACGAATCTTCTTAATGCGCGTAATGATTGACGATTAATTTCATTCATTATTATGTATACTTTTCTTTAAATCCAGATAACTCATTCAATACATTTTTGCATCCGTGTCATAAAACTAACAATAAAACATAAACATAATATTAATATAGGCAAAAACTTCCTTCTTTTGCGTTCACAACATTTTTTAAATTTAATCGTATAGAAGTATCTATCTAGCATTACTATCTTTATTAACATGTAGAATATCATATATATGTATGTATATTATCCCCAAACTGATCAGAGGCATACAAATGCAGCTGTAACGTATCATATACATCGCCCCACTGCTGTTCAATATCAGGTTATGTTCTGATTTTCCAAATAGTAACATTTTGTACATACTTTATTCTAAAATGTAAATATGTTAGTTGTAAGACTCTCTCACTAGTTTTAAGTCACTAGCTACAATCTATATAAGTCTTAGATGTAAGTCACTAATTATAATTCTGAATTAGGTATTTTCTAATTATAAATCTTAGCTGTAAGCCAATAGTAATAAATCTGAGATGTAAATTATTAGATATAAGTCTAAATGATAAGGTATAGGTTAGATAAATTATGTTGTAAAGCGCCCTTGAGGTGATTTTCTCACGAAAACGGCGCTATAGAAATAATCCATTTATTATTATTATTATTTTTAAAAATCGTATTTCATTAATCATCCGATTATTATTATTATTATTATTATTATAAAACGGAACATAGCGCCGCAAAGCGAAAATTTATCCAGGCCCAAGGTCAAAACAAAAAATTAATGCTGTTGCTTTAATATTTCTATTTTTGAAACTGTTGATACATGGTGGAATTCCATTATAGTATATTATAATAAAACAAATATAAAACTTTTTTCCACTTTAATTTTTATTTGACCGTAACCGGGTTTCAGCTCGTTAGGGCCATCTTCAGACTGGTACAAATTATTCTAAATCTATGGTTTTTATACACAACATATGGGGGAGGGGAAGAGGGGTGGACTACAAGGGTTTAAATCAATTATCTTAATTACATGTGTTATTAGGTCGTAAATAAAGATAATAATAAAGTAAATAAAAAAAAACCCAAGGTGATTAGAATACTAGAATTACTAAAACGACCTAATAACAAATGTAATTAAGATAATTGATTTAAACCCATGTAGTCCACCCCTCTTCCCCTCCCCCATATGTTGTGTATAAAAACCATAGATTTAGAATAATTTGTACCAGTCTGAAGATGGCTCTAACGAGCTGAAACCCGGTTACGGTCAAATAAAAATTAAAGTGGAAAAAAGATTTATATTTGTTTTATTATAATATGCTGTTGCTTTATTTTGCCTAGTTGTGTGCATGAGTTAGCGGGCCGCGAGTTGACATAGTTATCGCTTGTTTACATAGTTAATATTGTTGTGGTGTGACTTTTCAAAGAAACGTTAAATAAATCGATTTCAAGGATAAGTGAAAAACATCGTAGTTCGAGAAAATATCGATGTTTGGGGTACAAGTTTTTCAGGCCAATGAAAATATTTACCCCATTTTATGAAACAGTTACGTCTTACGTATTAAAGAAAATTTTGAATAAAAGATTATTTTGAAAGTCAGGAAAATACGTTACAATCAATTATATCATTCCAAAAGTCCGGGAAGTGGCTTATAAATAAATTATTTGGGTTGTGGAAATACTGCATTAAATGTATAAATTCATTATATTCATTTTCCCGTTGCGAGATAACGGCGCGAGGAGAAAAGTTTAAGGGGTAAATGATGGAAAAATTACCGATATAGAGCCAGCGGTAAACGGATTAGTTCGGAGCTTTGAAACGTGGAAAGACGTGGAATAAGATCGCGGAGTAGTTGGCGTGAAAATAATTGCTATTATAGAAAATGGAGTGCTTGAATTTTATGAATCTTATCGGTAATGTTGGCTGGGGGCTGGGGGCTGGGGGCTGGGGGCTGGGGCTGGGGGATGAAGCTGGGGGCTGGGATAGAAGTTGAATGACTGGGGATAAACTTTGCTGGGAGAGAACACTAAACTTGTTTTCAACGATGTTAGATAAACGTTTGGTTAAATGAAACGCCATTGGCGATGGATGATGCAATTATAAAAATGTATTCCAACCCATGTCGAATACTCAGATCTAACAAAATGTTTTTCTATTTACTAACTAATTTAACTGTTTTAACTCAAGCCACTAAAAATGCTTATGACAATTATTTTCGGACGAAATAATTTCTTTTACAATAAAATAAACCACCTCGTTGTTCTTTGATGCACACACTGAGGAATGAAAAAATGTATTTATTATGCTCGTTAACCATCAAGCTGTTTCCCCAAATAGGTTAGTAGAAAGGGTGGGTAGTAACACAATTTGTTTTGCATAAACTCTTTGATATACTTTAATCATTGAAGAAGATAATATTAACACATCCCAAATGAACCACGAAACCTAAAAAACAACAGAAATTAAAAATATTTCAGTCGCATCTGGGACTCGAACCCAGGACCTCTACCTATCCGAGGTAACCGCTTAACCAACTTAGCTAATGAGACCAGTTCAATGGGGGTATTGTTCTATGGTGGTAGATTTTTCAGACTTAGCTCCCTAGCCGAAAACGACCATGCGCCCCCTTAATTCGAAACACCTTAAGGTTCGTTTTCGCAAACCACGAATTTCACCTTTTTCCCCACGGTTCTGTCTCGCTAAAGTCGACCGAACCGCCCGTAGAGTTTAGAACACCGGAAGGGTCACTTTGTCTGGCCAACTACTGAAAATGATCGGGTAAAAATATGGGGTAAAAATTAAATATCGGGAAAAATGTGATCTAACAAAAATCTCTGGAAACTACTGAAAAATTTGTATCGAAGATAGGGAACGATTATGGGTTCCACCTGTTGGCGAGAACTAGAACTAACGTTAATTCAGTAAGCAAAAAAATCCGATCGAGTTCTGCGTTGGTTCTATTTTCAACCGCAATCTTCGTATTATAAAAATGGAGGATAATATTAACAAATCTTGAATATGAAGTATGATATCGGTGTAAATGGCGTAAATTGAACTGGTCTCATTAGCTAAGTTGGTTAAGCGGTTACCCCGGATAGGTAGAGGTCCTGGGTTCGAGTCCCAGATGCGACTTTTAATTTCTGTTGTTTTTTCAGTTTCGTGGTTCATTTGGGATGTGTTAATATTATCTTCTTCAATTATTAAAATATTACAACGAGTTTTACAAACTTCAATAAGTTATAAAAAATAAATTGAATATTTCTTTGATATACTCCCATTGGCTCATATATTATCAAACTATATCGATTTCCCGACTCTTGGTACTGCTCTACTAAATAATTCTTCTGGGGCGTCCTCGACTTCTTCTTCTTTTCACTTATACAAAAAAATATTTTCTCGAGACTTACCTCACTGTCCATCCACTGTTTGTGATCTAGCCATATACGCTTCTCATTCTTTTATAACAATTACTTTAGCATTCTTTTAATGACCTTTCCCTTACGGTGCTAGAAAATCCTCCGAGTTCCGGTGCTGCACACTCAGTGTACAGGGTACACATATTAGAATGTTATAATTTGAATGTTGGACGAAATGGCTATTTTCCATTAATTACTCATGTTAATAATTTTTTTAATAGTACCTACATATCTAAAAAAAGTTAAATATTGTGCAAAAGTGCTGCAATGAGGAAAAACACACATAGTACGTCTATTAGAGCCGGCATGCTACTAGTGGCGACCGCGCATCGTGGCACATTGAATGAAACTCTGTACCCCTCTCGATCAGTTCTGCAGCACTTGGCGAGTTATCAACGCACGCAGGCATACGTATACATTAACTAATTTTTTCACAATTTTTCGACAAAACATTTTTTCTGTTGCATTCGAAAATTACTATTTGCTGATGAACACCTCTTACATGAACTCTGTGTTTAGTATATTTACAGAGATATTGAAGTAATTAGAAACATGTTACAACAGTTGACAGCACCGGCAAGGAAGGGTAAACGATTTTAAGTATTCGAATGTGTGGAAGAAAAAATACATTTTTAGTGCTATTTATTTACCCATCCTAAGAAATTAATATTCTGGGGAATCGCTACGAAAACATTTGATAGAATGTTTATAATAAAAAATGTAAGTAATTATTCAACGATTTAGCAGTCTTTTAATTAGCGCGAACCCGTGGACATTAGGGTGTATTATTTCACCAAGCAAGCAATGACACACGGCTGTTGGTACATTTTTATCGCCGACCTAATTAAAACTGAGTCCTGTAATTGGAAGTAGCGATAAAACTCATTTATTGTTCTCGGCGACTTTTGCACTTACTTTTATGACCACGAAAGAAATCGAGAGATGGGATGTAGTGTACTGTAAGCGGTTTTACTCTCCCCTTTTCCATTTGCTTTCTTTATCCCTAATGAATCTTTAAAAAACACGTCTCTTAATTTCTCATTTATTGTTTTTGTACATACGAGTATTGTAAAACATTTTTGGTGAAATTACAGATTATTCCAGGAATGCGGACGCAACTCATAATGTTTTCTGTCAGCATTTAAACGAGAAGGCTCAAATAGCCTGTTTAAAGCAGCAGACTAGGTCAAAGTCAAAGTTGTATTTGTGTAGGAACTAAGGATTGTCTTGCTCAGGCAGTCAAATGCAGAAATTACTTATGATCTTATGCACCAAGTGATAAATTGAAACATTATTATTCATGTGTATTAGGCTACTCCTTATCATTTAAGCGATTTGTATTATAGTAATTTCATGGTAGGAATCTACCCTTTCACTTAATTTTACAATATCCAATTAAATGAATGGCCAAAACGAATGCGGTAGAATCGTTAGATGAAACATTTGTTGTGGAAGAAAGTCCAAAGTCTTGTTAAAACGTATTAATTACTCAAGCACGAAAAAGCATTTCATACAGTAATTTCACACAGGATGCCCTGGGGGAAATAATTTCCCTCAATGCCTATATCATCAGGTTAGCAGTTATGTACTATTAAAGTATATGTGGGCTCTGTACAATATGCCCGCTTCCGAGAGGCTAACTTTACTCTGGTTTCGATGGAGCCCCCATACCTAAGTTGGTCACTTAAGGTTGCACCAGGCATTTCAATGGAGAGCTAGTTTGTGTGCCCTTTGGGGGGCTTGTCAAATAAAAGCTATCATGGACTGTACTGTCATCCGCGTATCAATGGATTGGTGCACATGTCAAGTGGTCATTGATGTGCAATGAAAGCAACATCGGTGACAGAACCGATCCCTGAAGGACGCTAGCATTTATTGAATGCGAGGAAGAGATGAAACCGTTAGCAACCGTCTGAATCGATCTCTCCTACAAAACATCGTAAAACCACGTATAAACGATACGGGAAATCCGTAAGAAGGCAGTTGACAAGTCCTCGGTGCCAAACCCGGTCAAAGGCCTTAGAAATGTCCAGTGAGACTGTTTGAATCTCACCGTGACGTTCCAGGCACCGCCCCCAAACATGTGTCACATACGCGAGAAGATCATCACACGAGCGGTTCCGTCGGAATCCGTACTAACAGTCGTTAATAATGTTGTTCTTCTCGAGGTATGTGAGCAGGTTTTCGTTGATTAGACGTCCCATCACCTTGGACAGAACTGATGTAATCGCTATGGGGAGGTAGTTGGCCGGGTTGGATCAGTCACCTTTCTTAGGTATAGGAAGAATGATCGGTTTTTCCAACCAGAGAGCACAGAGACACATTTCAAGGACATTTTGTACATAATTAACAATAATTTATCAGGTTGTAATGAAAATGTTTAGTAGGCATTTCTCAAAGTTATTATGTTGTCTTAGAAACACTTTTGACCGATACAAAATTGAGGAATTTTTTCGATATTTTTAGTTTTTATTGTTAAATACTCGTAAATGTAAAAAAAATATATTTTGCTTGCCCTTCAACTTTTATAAAGTTTGAAGTAAGAATGTTTTAAACTTTCTTCGTTTGTTTCTTCAAAAAGAGCACTTTACGAGAATCCTTAATATATTTTGACAGTGTGATGATAATGGAAGTTTGGTAAGGCGAAAGGAATATAGAGAGTTTTTATAATGGTTATTGATTCCTACGATTTGAATGTCGCTGCCACTTTGTATACGTAGAATTTGAGCACTCCCAGTTAATTTGTTTTCCAATCGCCAGCAATGAGCACATTAGCTTGAACTTGCACTGGGTTTCCCTTAGAAAAAACTGGCAATGGGTCAGGAAATGAGACAGGGTAGAAAAATTACACAGACTTAAATTTAAAAAATAAATATTTGTTGTAAACTACTTTAATACATTTATACATTTGTTGACTAGTTTCGGTTTATCTCAACCTTCTTCGGGACTGTAATCATATATACAATCGACAAATGTATAATTTAAGAAGGTGGTTTAAAATAAGATTTAAAAAACAATTAAGCACAATGCCAAGCCACAAAGTGATTGCTTTCTTCGATGGTGAAAGAATTTTGGGTCAGAGTGGTGAAAGAATTTTGGGTCAGAAATTCCAGTGATGCTTCGATTACAGAAGAATATAACAAAAAAAGTGAATGCTTTCTTCGATAATGAACGAATTTTAGGTTACATAAGAATATAACAAAAAAGTGATTGCGTTCTTTGATAATGAAAGAATCTTAGGTCAGAAATTCCAGTGATGCTTCGATTACAGAAGAATATAACAAAAAAAGTGAATGCTTTCTTCGATAATGAACGAATTTTAGGTTACATAAGAATATAACAAAAAAGTGATTGCGTTCTTTGATAATGAAAGAATCTTAGGTCAGAAATTCCAGTGATGCTTCGATTACAGAAGAATATAACAAAAAAAGTGAATGCTTTCTTAGATAATGAACGAATTTTATTTTGATAATGAAAAAATCTTAGGTCAGAAATTCCAGTGATGCTTCGATTACATAAGAATATAACAAAAAAAAGTAAATGCTTTCTTCTATAATGAACGAATTTTAGGTTACATAAGAATATAACAAAAAAGTGATTGCGTTCTTTGATAATGAAAGAATCTTAGGTCAGAAATTCCAGTGATGCTTCGATTACAGAAGAATATAACAAAAAAAGTGAATGCTTTCTTAGATAATGAACGAATTTTATTTTGATAATGAAAAAATCTTAGGTCAGAAATTCCAGTGATGCTTCGATTACATAAGAATATAACAAAAAGTGAATGCTTTATTAGATAATGAACGAATTTTATTTTGATAATGAAAGAATCTTAGGTCAGAAATTCCAGTGATGCTTCGATTACACAAGAATATAACAAAAAGTGAATGCTTTCTTCGATAATGAAAGAATTTTAGGTCAGAAATTCCAGCGATGCTTCGATTACACAAGAATATATATAAAAAAAATAGTGAAATATCTCCATAATCAGATATCACTTGATTCGAATACCAGATGTAGTCGTTCCAGGAAAACAGTAGCGCATGACGAGTACGAGTACATAAAAAGACTAATGCATCAGTTTTCTCTGTCAAACGGATTGCGTGCTTTCATTATAATAAACATTTAATAACCATATTTGCTTTATGCTTTTAAGAGTAACCACAATAACAGTGAAATATTCAAACGGTTACCAAGCCTTTCGAGTTCCCAATTGCACGAAATAAGATGGTCGGTGTTTTCTATTAATATTTGTTTGCATATTAAGATTTAAAATGCAAATCTGTCTAGCCTACAACCGCGAATGAAATATCCGTACTTAATATATTGTATTATTAATACTGTTTCACGTTTACTAGAACGTCGCCTTATTCCCATTCTCTACAAACACGCATACGGGGGCGTTAAAATAAACCTTGCACCCACTTCAACTATTGTAGAAACGTCCAGTTGTGACTGAAACTGACCGAAAATTATTCATCCATAGAGTTCCTTAAAGTGCCCTTTTCATTTATAAATAAATAAATACTGAACCAATAATAAACACATTGAAAACTTGACTAGCTGAAAGAAGCTATTTGTATTAGAAATAAGGAAATATTATTTTATTTATGATTTATTGCTTTCATTTATGTTTAGATATATATATTTTATTTCTTTTTTAATATATTCTTGTAGAAATATTTTAGAGTAAGATTCTTGATAAATATTTATGTTTTAAGCTTGTTAAATATGTTTTTTATGTTTTTATTTTGGGACTTTTTGAATTGTATTTTTTCTCTTGCAAAATTAAATAAATAAAATATATATATGTATATATATATGTATGTGAAAACACAGTTTTATAAATAAAATAAAAACATCTATACCAAAACACCGTGTTCTAAAGTGGATCTTTGAGTTCGGATGTGATAAAATTAGCACAGTTTTTCTTAGCATGGAATTCATGGATCAAAATAAGCATTTTTGTTTTGCGACGTTATTTCCATTATGTGTCAATGAGCTTTGTTACAATGTTGTGTCTGTCAAAGAATAAGATAAGGTGCCATATTTTAAATTAAAAAGGCAAAACAGCTGTCACGCGTAATAATAATTACGTAGCAGAACTTTATTATAAATAAACATTTTTTTTTAATAAATTATAACTTTAAATAAAAACGGAGTTCCAGAAATTAAACATGAACAAAATAAATACTATCGTGTAATAATATCCAATAATACTATAAAACAAGAGTTTGAACAGTTTTTGTTCCAGTAAAGTTGATCTCTTTCCTTATTCGTAAATCCTCCAGTGTCCTCGTTGGTGTATGAAATGAAGTTTACATTTTGACATTTGATTTGCCGAGGAGTGAGGAGAGTTGGGGGAGGGGCAGCGAGTAATCGGGGTTATATAGTTGCGGGGACTTTACTTCAGTCACCTCACTTTGAAATGTTAATGAGATGTCTTCCGTGCAAATTCGAATTAGATAGTCAACATAAGCTCTTCCGGTACGGAGTACTAGTTCATTTATCGGGATTGCTCTTCTTTGATTTATTTCGTTCACGACTTGATTTGTACAGACGTGGCAGACAGGCGTGAGTTCAATTCTTCGGCTGGCTAAGTCCTCCATTACGACACAAGCAACGTCTTCCGCTTACTGTGATGGTAATAGGAGATTTTAGAGTACTGTCTCAGGTTATTCGTAACCAGGGAATATATGTCTTTCTTCTAAAAAAAACTGTTTATTTATTTTATTTACATTCTATAACATTTTTACATTATGTAAAAATCATTACAAAAATAATGTTATATGCTAAGGTAATTTATTAAGTTAGTTCTACAAATAATGTTATATACTAAGGAAATTTATTAAGTTAGTTACACAATTAATGTTATATACTAAGGTAATTTATTAAGTTAGTTAGTTACACAAATAATGTTATAATAATAATAATAATAATAATAATAATAATATTTATTTGAAACATACATTATTTGACAGAAATATTTCAGAAGGCTTTGACTGTCCAACTAGGAGCAAATCCCGTTTTAGGACAGTCAAATTGATAAGATTAGTTCATATTAATATACATACACATAAAAGAATATAAAACAATCCATAAAGTAAATTCAATAAAAAAAAAGAAAAAAAAAAAAGAGTTTTTTTTTATTTTTTTTTTAAGTATGTTGCAATTTTTTTTTTCAATTAGTGTAGAATAATAATGAATTACAAATGAGATGTAAAAGTTTAAAATATAAAGTATACAAGTTTAAAGAATATAAGTTAAAGGTATGATATGCATTTTTTAGTTTACTGTAGAGAAATAATAAATTAAATTTGAGATGTAAAAGTGTATAGTGAGAGTAAAGTTTAAAGTATAAGATTCTAAAGTATGATATGCATTTTTAAATTAGTGTAGAGTAATAAAGAATTACAATTGAGATGTACAAGTTTAAAATATAAAGTATAAAAGTTTGAAAAATAAATTATTGAGTATGATATGCTTTTTTTTTTACAATAAATTTAGTGGGTAGTAATAACGAATTACATATGAGATGCAAAAGTTTAAAGTATAAAGTATAAAAGTTTAAAGTATACAAGATTAAAGTATGATGTGCATTTTTTTTTTTTTGATTTAGTATTAGTGATGTATTACATAAGAAGGTTTTATTAAAATTGTACATACATATTAATGAGCATATGTTCGCTTTTGACCCTCCCTAAATCGAGAAGCCATACATTGATCAGTTTACGCAGGACGTTTGTACTTTTCATTTTCCATGTATTGGGTATTATGTTGAATAATTTTGGTCCTAAGTATGAAAATTGTCTTTGAGCAAGGGATGTCATGGTTTTTGTTGAAACTATTGGATTACTTCTTGAGTGTCTGGTGTCGTGATAGTGCTCGATAGATGGGTAGTGGTGACGTTGTTTATGTGTGTGTAATACAATTTTCCTGATATACAGTTGTCTGACATCAAGAACTTGCATTTCTTGAATAATTCATCACTGGGGTACCTGAAGGGTTTATTAAGGATGACTCTTATTAGGGATTTTTGCGCTTTTGCCAGGGGGTCCAAAATTGTTTTGGCACAACCGCCCCATCCTAAGGATGCATATTCAAGTAAAGAATTACACATGGCATAATATATTGATTTTAGATCTTTTAGGTTTAGAATGTTTCTAATAGTTATGAAAAGGTGAGTGAGTTTTCTGACTTTTGTGGCAATTGAGATGACGTGTTCTTCCCATCTTAGGAATTTATCAATAATGATTCCTAAATATTTTACACTATCCACGCATTCTAAGTTATTGCACGTACAAGTATTTATTTCATTGCAAAGGTGAGCAGTAATATTTAGAACATCTTTGGGTTGTCCCGCTTGCGTTGCACTGAAACGTATGAATTTAGTTTTATCCGTATTGAGAGTAAGGAGGTTATTGTCTAACCATTGCATAACCTTGTTTATACCAATTTCTGCTTTACTATTATACACTAAGGTAATTTATTAAGTTAGTTAGTTACACAAATAATGTTATATACTAAGGTAATTTATTAAGTTAGTTAGTTACACAAATAATGTTATATACTAAGGTAATTTATTAAGTTAGTTAGTTACGCAAATAATGTTATATACTAAGGTAATTTATTAAGTTAGTAAGTTACACAAATAATGTTATACACTAAGGTAATTTATTAAGTTAGTTAGTTACACAATTAATGTTATATACTAAGGTAATTTATAGGTAAAGATGTTCAGTCTCCAATTGCTACGCTAGCTTGGGCCGTGCTATAGGAAGTAGTTTGTGATAATATAAAATAAGCTATTTTGCCTATACATTACACAAATGTGTATACATTTCAATATATAATAATGAATAAAACATAAATCATTATGCTTATCACGGTTTATCCAACATAAAAAAGCATAATTAAACAGATTAAACAGATTGCAATAAATAATGGTTATAGTACTAAATTAATAAACAATATGTTAAACAAAAAGCTTAAGAAAAAATTTATTATATCTTATGTATATCCACAAATAACTGATGTTAATAAACAATGGAGAAAAATATAAATAACAATACCGCAAATTTAATAATTAAAAACTTACCAAATACTATCCAACCAGCTTTTTATACCAATAATAAATTAAAAAAATATATTTTAAACAACAAAGATAAAGATAATATTTTGAATAAATCGGGAGTATATAAATTGATTTGTAATGATTGCAACTATTTTTACATCGGAAAGGCTTGTAGAAATTTCAGTATTAGGGTTAAGGAACACCTAAGGTGTTTAAATAATAACAACTATTCTGAATTTGCAAATCATATTTTAGAAACCAATCATTCGTTTGATATAAATAAAGGTTTAAAAGTTTTACATACAAATACAACAGGTTTACAATTAGATAAATTTGAAATTTTAGAAATAAGGAAAAGTGTTAATAGCGAATTAAATTTAATAAATAATCAAATATTTTTTTAAAATAGCTATCTCTTAAATTTATTTTCATATTAATATTAATAATAATAATTTTTATTTACATTTCTAATTTAAATGTATTATTCAATGTTTTATAATTATTTTGTCATTAACATTTTTGATCTGTTACTTAACTACTTTAATTCATTTTTGTTTATGCTCATATTTTGTATATTCTTAAATTATTGTTTTAAATTTTTATCATTTTTCTATACTTGAAATTATTCTTTAGTATTCATTTATTCCTGAAGATGATAGCATTGCTATCGAAACATGTAGAAATATTTATATATTTTAAGTAAAGTGGTATATACAAAGTGTATTTTCAATTATATAATATGATATAATTATTTACGTAATAGTTTTTTAAATGTACATGGTTAATTATCCCCGATGTAGCTTCAATCAAACACTTGGCCGGTTCGCCAACCGGGCAAGTGTTTGCTTTTGACGAAAATAATCTTTAATTAATATTCATACGAGTTCGCAAATTTGCGAATGCATTCATTTCGTTAAATTAACACTACGATAACATTTGCTTTTATTTTCCAGGTATCATCATCCACAAAGAACTGAAGACACCAATTACTGGACACTGGAAATATCCAACGCAAATCGTTCTCGGAAACATGAAATGCGATACCACGATTAATGATAATAAAAGTAAAACGGTTAAAGAGGGTGACAAATGAGAGTCGCACCGAACTGCGTATTTCTAATTTACCCCCCTCGGCTGGGGCGGCGTGGCGATAGCTGCAGTTCTTCCAAGACAAATGATCCCACCACACGGAAAGCTATTAGGATTTTCCCAAATTATAAACTGGGCGCAGTTAAGACCGATTCAATAAAGTCGAATAGCGCTTCCCGTCGCGCCATCCTCGTCCTGTCGTGTTAGTCCATCAATCAGGGCACAGCGCGAGAAACCAAACTACAAACAGAAACTAACAGAACACAAATTTAATGTGAACCCACCAGCTACGATAGCTTTGCTTCGCGAAAATTGTTGTCGTGTTCAGTGAATAAAGTTTTATATACCGACAGTGAAAATATTTCCATTTGGCTTGTAACGCAATCAACGCTAAAAGTGAAAACAATTCCTTGTAAAAATATTTAAAAAAATTCAGATTAAAAACATAATTTTAACCTCTCCATGTTAATTGTATGAATTAAACAATATGGATGATAACGAAAGAGTAGATCCTAGCAATTACAGACACCGTGACTTGCCCGAAACACATCGTTACGGCAAGGTTCGAAGCGGGGAGCTGTCGTCATTAACGACTTCTTCAGACGGCAAAGCGACGACCGACGCTAATAAAGCGAGAGCAATCGGAAAGATCACCACTGACAGCACCATGACTTGCCAGAATTCCCCTCTGAACAAGAAGAAGGTCCAGGTCTCTATCGACCCCGCGGCTTTCGCCAAAGGCAACGGCGGGCACACTCCGTTGTGCAATAGGCGCCTGGACGTGGCAGTTGTGCCATTGCGAGAAAAGAACAGCGGAAGCTTTCCAAACACTCCGCAGGTTTTAAGGCGGATGGAGATGGTTCAGAGCGCGATGTCAGCTTCGAGCTCTCCGGTGGTGTCGCGAAGGAGCGAGTTGATGTCTGAGGGGGCGATGGTCCACCGTTCTCCCGTGCTGAGCAGGCGCTCCGAGATTTTGTTCTCGGGGGATAGTGCCAGCAGCAGCGTGAGCAACTCTCCCATCGTGGGGAGGAGGTTCGAGTGCGGGTTCGGCTCCCCGGCGCGCAGTATCGGCGAGCCGGGAGTGTTCGCGTCGCCGGTTCACAGCGCGGGCGGCAGCATTCGCGGCTGGCGGGAGGAGCAGGAGGAGGAAGTGCAGCAGGGGGAGGCCCCTCCGGACCAGACGCTGGTGGCGGGCTGGCTCAAGTTTCGCGACATCAAAAGGGTATGTCATTCAATTCAATGCATGATTGGGCTTTTCTAATCCTCAATAACGGATGTGGTATTTCACCATTAAAGCCATATCATTATGGTTTATCGTGAATCAAAAACAAGGTGGATAATTTATCCAGATCACCAACGAACACCGCACACTTAATACACCGCATACACCTGTTTCAACATGAAATAGTAATTCATTACACGCTTCTCTCACATTCCACACGATTATTGAACTTCGGTCTTACCAAGTGTTATTAATATGATTTTGGGATTACACTGCTGTTAATAATATACGTATATTAGAATATTTATTATTTCTCGTTCATTTTATATACATATGTATTTACATTCTTTGCAAACAAAAAAAATAATAAAAATCATTAGATATTAAAAATAAAAAAAAAACGTCAAATCAAAAAAAAAACATTATTTTTGTAATCAGTGGCGATTTTTATAAAGAGCTTTTGTGCAGTGAACTCCCATAAAAATATAAGAAAAGAAAACAAACTTGTATTATAATTTTACCACAATTAAAACAGCGTCCCATTCAAATTCCGTGCTAAAAATCCACCCATCCACGAATACTGAATATGAATATGAATCCTGCACGTATAGGACTTTCTGTTCTAAGAAATAGACAAAAACACAACCGCCACTGTTTGTAGTAGGTATGTGGTGAAATTAAAAGCTATTCTTCTTTGTTTTTCGGTGAAAAATACTTTTAAAACAGTAAAGAGTCGTAATTAAAACGGAAGAACAATGATGCTTTGTCACAATACTATTCCGTTCACACCATTCGACTTCTGCTGTTCTTCCTCGGATTTAAAAGTAAAACGGTATTTTTTTGCGGCTGCAGTCGCCCGAACAAAGAACAAATTAAAAGGTCCTTTTGTCTAGTTTGCGGGGCTCACTGGCTGGCTACCCCGGCCGCTCCGTGCGCTGGCCACAGATGGCGTTCAATCACAAGACGAATTTTAAATAAAGGCCGTAATGAGAATCGGACGAGAAGTATTTCTCCTGACATTTTAAAATGCACGAAATTTGGAAATATTTCCTTTTCGTGCGCGAATGCTAAGACAAATTGAAACTATTAAAAACATATTCTCACACTAGCTTAAAAATCTTCAACAGAAAATGGTACCGCACTTCCGGGAAGAGTAAAATGTAATGGTTTGATTTCCCTTTTGTGACATTTTGAAAAAATTCTAGGAAATTTGATTTAAGCTTTAAAGAACATCGCGAAAACATTTTTTTATCTCCAAACAATTAAAAAAGAAAACACCACAATTTGCATGAAAAACACTTAAGAAATAATTAATTAATTCTGAAAAGGAAAAACATCATTAGCTAACTTTTACATTACAATACTTTTTTTTTCAAATGTAATTGATATCCTATTTAAAAAAAATCAAATTATATAGCCACACTCAAATGAGGTTATGTATACCTACTAAAATACGTATTAATTGTTATAGTCCAGTTTATTGGAATAACTTATTGAACCGTGTAAACCTCATTGCAATATTGAACCATTGAAGAAAATATTAACAAATCTCAAAATGAAATATGAAACAGAAAAGACAAAGAAAATAAAAAAAAGATATTGGTCTTATCTGGTAATCGAACCCAGGACCTCCTGTCTCACACGGACAACGATCTAACCACTAAGGTAATGAGGCCTAATTATTTCCCGTCATTTTTAGTTAAAGACAATATTAATAATTCTTAAGAAATTGAAAAATCGTATCGGTAAAAATGACGGCAAATAATTAGATCTCATTAGCTTAGTGGTTAGAGCGTTGTCCGGTAAAACGGGAGGTCCTGGGTCTGGTTCCCAGATTGAACTGATACCTTTTATTTTTTGTGTCTTTTTTGTTTTATATTTCATTTTTAGATTTGTTAATATTGTCTTCAATGAATTGTTATCGTGCTTTGTTTATACATATACTAAGATAGGTTTAAATTTAAATAAGATTCATAAAGGGAAACATATGTTACGATTATGCTAAAAACATAACTTAGATATACATACATAGGTACACAGATAGAATAACATTTCTTACACTTCTACTTTTGCGTGCTTTACCACTGACAGCACGAGCAATAATCATTACAGGTAAGTATATATTGTAAATAAGTATGTTAGTTGTAAGACTCTAGTTTTAAGCCATAGCTGCAGTATTGTGTGTAAAACATGCACTTGGTGATAAATATGTATCAGTCACTAGTTATACTTAAGTCTAAATTGTATGCCGCTTGCTATTATAGGTCGATGTAAGTCACTAGTTATAAGTCTTAGTAGTTAGTTGCTAGATATAAGTTGTAGTAGAAGGCAGTTAAATCACGTTGGAGCGACAGTGTAAAAGTAGCAGGTTAGGTTAAACTCACTTGGAGGCCGGGCGAAGGGCGCCCGACTCTAAGCTTACCTGGATAGCTCAGCGGTTAGAACAGGTAACCCTTCTTCTGTAGTTATGTGTCGGCAACAGCCTCATGCCGAGCTCAGTGGAAAAACGACCCAAATAGGTCGATCGGTGTCTGTCAGCACATGGCTCCATCGCAAAAGGTGACGTCGAGGAACGCTGAGTCCCACACAGACAGCATCCTGTGACTCACAGGAAGTTAACGCACTGATCACTGACTTTACTAATTAGGTTTATGCAAAGACAATGAGTTTACAATGTACTAAAAGCATGGAAGGCAAGATGACGCGAGAAACCACGCAGGGCGGCCACGTGCCCAAGGGCACGTTGTACGCACCTCTCTATTGTATGGCCGGTCTCGTAAGAATGGCCGCCAACGGCCGCTACGCGAGCGGGCTCGCGGGCTAGCGGGCGAAACTAGCTACGAGCGGCTAGATGTATTTTACAAAAGACTAGATTCTCCTATTAAATTGTAGCGAACTTTGTTACATAACAACGTCTTAGTTGTAAATTAATATTTATAAATCTTACTTCCAAGCCATTAGTAATAAATTTTAGTTTTAAGGTATTAGTTGTACGTCTAGATGATAGGTTATATAAATTATTTGTAAAACCCCCAGGGGGTGATTTTTCCACGAAAACGGCGCAATCCAATAAAGTAATCCAATAATTACTATTATTATTATAAGTCGACCACTTCCAACGGTAGTATCAAAATAAACTTATACTGTGAAATTTACGAGTATACTAGATGTACACTTATATTATACTCGTATGTCATTTTCAGAAAACGCCATTCGGCAATAGTGATTTCGGAATATTACAAAGGCTGCAATATAAAAGTTGCTAACCAAAAAATATTTCACTTTGTATATCACACATGAAAACACTTATTTTCCTTTAACACAGGTAAACACTTTCAACGTGGCTATTTCAAAATCGATAGCTTAGAAATAATAAATAACGTAATTGAAGGCAATTCCAGGTCTACCATAAACGTGCTTTCTCCATGAACATTATACAAAGTTCTGTTACCTGAAAGGTAGATGCATGAGAACTGTTATTACCCCGCTAGACGCTATCAAATTACTTGTCGTAACAAACAATATACTGCGGACATTGTTAGTTAAGGGTTTGGGAATTACTTGAGGGTTTATTAACAATAATAATACGTTGGATTACGATACAAAACATAGTTCACCCTGAAGATTGCTATGGACTTGTTTTTATTTAAAAATAAATAAATTATGTGGTACCACACATGAGTCCCAGCTGCTCCCAATCGTCTGGAGCCAGTAAGACTATGACATCCCCAATTGGGGTATGTTGTGTAGTCACCAAATACGGCTAAAGCCATTTCAAGCAACGTTTCGATTCTGAGGGTAGTCTTTTACCAGTGCGATACTGACAGTTTCTACCACTCTGGAACGTGTGCCAAATAATTAATAAATTGTGAAATATCATTATTAAATTACATCAAATCAAATACGTGCACAAGCCTGGATTTGAACCCGCGACATTCGGATTTGTAGCCAAGGAACGTAACCACTCAACCGCGGAGGCTCTAGCAAAAGGGTTAATTTGAATGTTCGATGGAAAAACTCGAAAATTAGCGTTAAGTACAATTTAGGTACTAAGGACCCACGTTTTGCCCAAGAATAATATGTTTTGTCACTAGATATTAATGGCCAGGTACATTCCTTACATTTATATTTTGTATTTCTCATTCCCCTCTCTAATTTTTTTCAGTATGACAACATTATTAACGTTAGTGATGCCATAGTTCCAATAGCTATGGGGAGTTGTACGGTATCGCATAAAATCATGTCTTTTTGATTTATAAATGAATAAATAATTTACCTAAACAATGTTGATTATTGTTGAGATTAATGTTGAGTTTCGTAAAGAATGCAAGGCTGATGGAAGCGTAGTGAGCGAGATCAAGAAATGGACTCTTAGATGGTTTGGGCATGTGGAGCGAATTAACGAAGAGACGAGTGTAAGGAGAATATATGACGCGAATGTGAATGGAAGAAGAAGCCGGGGACATGGTACGATCAAGTGAATCAAATACTTGAGTCGGGCCATGTCAGAAATCGGAATAACAGAAGAGAATGTATGAGACGTTGTATGAATGTGAATGAAGCAAGAAGTGTATTACAAGATCGAGTTGTTTGGCGGTCCGTCCTCTCTACCTACCCCTGCGGGGAAACGGCGTGATGGTTAGTTAGTTAGTTAGTTAGTTAAGTTGATTAAACTTTTTTTTATTTAATTATTTTTTTATGCTTTAATATTTTTCTTGTAATCTCATAAACGAATAATTCCAAAATTTTATTAGTTTATACATGTAATTTAAAATTCCCGCAATAATATTCCGTATGTAAAAAAAGACTATTACAGGTTTTAATTTACAAGTATTTTTTAGCGTTCGTTTAATTTTTCGTACAAAATATTAAACGAAAGTTTAATTTTTATTATTTTGAGAGCAGTAATAATATAAAAAGCTAGTGTTTTAAAACCGATATTGCCCTGAAGGGAAAGCACTGAGTTCCTTGAAGGAGCTTCCATAACCGCTAAGTGATGGGCTATAATACGTAGGCAAGGGTAGTTTGCGTAGATAAGCGAGGGGGTTGCTCAGATAGAGGATAGAGCCTCCTGAAACTCAGGCCTAGATACTAAACATGGAGACAATAACATTTCACTTAGGCAAGACTAGTTCCCTCCACTTTATTCAAGATTTAACCTCTTTGACGTTTCTTTGGAAAATAAGTAAAAGGAATATGAGGAACTTTAGCGAAATGGAGAAAACATAGAAGCTTTCTTCTTATAAGAAAACATACCGAAAATGAACCGCTGACAGCTCCGTCGTAAGATCGCCGTCTTTCCCAGATGCATGTTACAGGAAGTAAGGGTACAACAGGGAACTCAGCGGAAGGATTAGAACAATTTAAATGTAATCGATAAAAATCGATAGGTCATATTTCAAATCAAAGCAGAAATTCCATTCACAGCAGTTGATGTTGGTTGCGATAGAACGGGTCATTTTTCCTACTCGTTCCACGTAAGAACGAGTCGAAATAATGTATTTTGTAATTTATTTCGGGCCTCTTTAAGATCCGCTTTCAAAAATCTTTTATAACGGTTCCTCCTTTAATCCGCTTCACAACGTCCCCAAACAGGGTAAGAGCGAATCTCTTGTGATGAATCACTTAAAAACAATTAAGGTAAGCTTATGGAGGGTTGTAAAGATATAAAATAGTAGTTTTATTAAGTTATCAACCGGACACTTCCGGCCCATCGCCTTGCACCGCAGTGGGTGGGATGGGTTCATGCGTCCGTTACTCCTGGATACCCTGACCCCTAGCTTCCTACCCACCCTTTATACCTAATCTTTCCCTTGCTTCCCCTTTCCTTTATATCCCCCAGCAAAAATATAAAACATGCAATCATAAAATACAGATAAAAGTGTCAATACAACGGTGAGTAGTAGGCGTCCCCGGTGCAGGCCAAAAATGTTGGTGAATTTTACCAACATTCGGAACGTGCACAAAAAAAAAATTTTGTTCAATCCCAATGCCCAAATTTTCTATTTCTCTCCGAAACACAAATAGCTTAGCCTCCTGACGCCTTCTATCTGGACTGCCCGGGCTTCACCCTCGTAGGCAAGTTCCGATTAAAATATGTTTGTTTGTATAGCCAAGCTAACGTCAACTGTGTGTGACTGTTGAGTCTGAAAAATTCCCGATTTGATGTAATGTGGGTGCGCGTAACGTAAGCGTAACGTAAGCGTTACGTAAGCGTAACGCGTACGGTAAGATTTTACACATTTTAATTTTATTTTTTTCCTTTTTTTATTTATTTAAAAAAAAATTTAATACGATACAAATCAAATTTAATAATGTTATTATTAAGTTCTGCAAGTATTTTTAGTTTTTATTATGAAAACCTCACAGAATAGAGAATTTTAATTGTTGTAATGTTCTCTCCCTCCTACAAGACGGGTCTCTTTGAGACCCAGGCTCACTCCTTCCTATCCTCTAAAAGACCCTCCATACAGCATCCCCAAAGATGATATAGGCCTTGAGAGAAATTATTTCCCTCAGGGCCGTCTGTGTGGAGTTACCGTAAAAAAATCTACGTCTATGAAGAGCGAGATAATTAAATGAAAAATCGTCCCTTTGCCCAAGTGTTACGATTTTGATTACCCCTTTGAACTGGTTAGGTTGGCGTAGATTCTGGATAGGATTTCCGCGGAAGGAGGATGCAGCACAAGTGGGAAGATGAGGGTCCAAGGAACCGACGCAGCCACCGGCCAGATGTATGATTAAAACATCCACGCAGCAGAAACTTTGCGAGCCTTTGAGTTTTCAGAGGAGATTGCCAAAGATTTATTGAAAGTTCCGGAAAATGTTTAATTGGAATGAAAAACCGGTGTCTAGAATTCCAGGTGAAATTGAAAACATTAAATAAATAAATAAATTAACATTACATAGCCTAGTTGTGTTTACATGCTGGCGAAATGATGCGGTAGGAATAATAAATGCGGATGGCGTAAATAAATAGATTGGTCGATTTCGGTTTTTTTTTTCCCAATATTCGCGGAGGGTGGGCTATTGAATTGCATTTGTTTCATTGTCCTTTGGAATAATACCTACAACTCGATACGTTTCAATAAATTGTATGCGAACACAGGGCGAATAATACATAGAAAAGAGAATATTTATATCGGAATTGTGATCGTTGCAGGAAAATATTGGTTTGGTCTTCTTTAAAAAACGATATCTGCGTAGAATTAGCAACAGAAGATATCAGGATACTGCGATACATATCGCGAAATGAAATAGTATACACCATCTTGACAGTGTATATTATTTGCACATCATTATGACGGCCTCCGTGGTTGAGTGGTTATGATCCTTGGCCACGAATCCGGAGGTCGCGGGTTCAAATCTCGGGGTTCGAAAGTAATTTTTATTTCATTATTTCTTAAATAATTTTTGTTATTTCAGGATTTTTTCATTAAAAAGTAATACATAGTGTATTTGCGGCACGTTCTAGAGAGGCAGAAATTTTAAGCATCGCCACCGTTCGGAATTGAAACGTTGCTTGAAATTGCTTTAGCGGTATTTGGTGACCTGATCTGAATAGCCAGGTACTTTCTTACCTTTCTTCTCCATCCACATTCCATCTTCACTAGTTTCAGCCATACTACACACCCCAATCGGGGATGCCATATTCTCACTGACTCCAGATGGTTGGGAGCAGTTGGGATGAAAGCACTTCTTGTTGAACACGTCAGAAATGAAACGCCTTTTCAAATAGCTTTAGCTTTGTTTGATAACCGTGCCTGCACAATCAGGTACTATTTAAAAAAATTATATATTTTACAAAAAAATATCAGGAACATAAAAAAAAAAAAAAAAACTATTTAAAGGTATCATTTTGCAGTTTTTGCATTTATTGGGCAATAAACTCTGTAACAATGTCTACACATTTTGTTAACAAGAGTTTTATCCACTATGTACTTTTGTTACTTAATTTTATTTATTTGCGAAATAAATAAAGAAAATAGATGCTTAAATAAATAAAATTATTTAGTAACAAATGCACATAGTGGATAAAAATCTTCAACGGAAAACGTATCATTTTACATTTTTTCGTAACAATTATGACATATTTAAGTTTTCTTTATAACCAATACAATTTTAACAATTTAGTATCTAAATTAAAATGATAAAGGTAATATAAAAATTATATATGAAAGCAGTAATAAAAAAAAATACCATACGGTACAGTATTTAAGGTTGGACATAACCTGCATAATAGGCGAATCTGTTTGATTGAGTTGGAATTTGTAGGAAATTATTTAAACATTTTGTCTATGGTTTACCCATGAATATAGCATATAAGTTCGCACATAGCTACAAATATTGCTTTCACACATACAATACTATACAATCTCAACGCAATAAGGTTTTACACAATGATCTGAAAATAATCATCTTCTTCGCTTCTCCTTTCCATCAAACGTTTGACCGGTCAGTGACTGAGTTGGCATGGCGTCGTGAGTTCAATTCCTAGACTGAGACTGACTTGAATTTGACTGGCTCCTCCCGAGTTCTACATCACGACACAAGCAGATTTTTAAATATTGTCAGGTTATTCGTAATCAGAGAATGTTTTTGGAATGTCTTTCTTTAAAAAAAAAAAATAACACGCAATACCAAATAATCTCTAATTGTGGGAATTATAGTTTCACTGGCTGCAGACAGTACCTAAATGTTTAACTATCACGTCATTCATACGCATCGACTGGAAGAGAGGACGGAACGCCACACAACTTTGTCTAGGCATACACACATTCGTACACCGTCTCATAAATTCCTCGTTATAACATCTCTTCATATGACCCGAGTCAAGCATTCGGTTCACTCGTTCGTGAAAAATAAAAATGCTAATCTATTTATTTATTTACCTTATTAAGGCACTATTGGGCTTTGACATGGGGTAGCAAGTAACATTATGTAAGTATAACAGTATTTTTATAAACAAGAAAATTATAACTAGTAATTATATAAGTGCACTCATATTATTGTCATTGACTAAAATCTCAAAAAAGTAGAAGTCCAGAACAGAATTAAATAAATGTGACCACACCGGCTGTTACGCTACCTATATCGGGCAGAAGGGAAGGGCTTTCTCAACTAGATTTAAAGAACATATCCGATGTTATAATAAAAAAAGCTCTTTTTCAAAATTCGTAGAACATCTTAAGAGATGAATAATCGAGTCCCGTTTAACAACAACGTGCCTAAACCCTTACATATAGAAAGAAAGAGGTTTAAATTAAATTTACGTCAACGATTGGAAATTAATAAACCAACAAACGATTTTAATATGACATGTTTACAAGACCCAAATAATATAATACATTTAAATAAGTCAATAATATTCACGTGATTATAAAACAATTAAGAAAACATTGCCATTTAGTGCGGGAAAACAGATTTCAACGATAAGTATCTCACAGAATAGAGAATCTATTAGAACAATTATGTTCTCAATAAATCGATTTCACCTGTAATAAATCATTTTAGGAACCATACAAATTTTAATTTGGTGGGGGTAAATAGAATCATAAAACCATGTCGTCTCAATGTGGTGTAACCACAGTTTGAAAATGGCCTTGAAACAGCTGTCACAATAATAAAAAAAAACTAAAATACTTGCGAACTTAATAATAACATTATTCAATTTTATTTTATAAAACTAATAAAATAAAATGGAGCTCTATGAATTAAACGTAAAAAACAATTAGTTGTTATTTGACATTGAGATGCAAGGCATGGAACAAACAATAATATACTCGTATGTACCTAGTTACGATAAAAATAATGATATTCATGCTCGGACTATGTGTTCTTCCTCGAATATTTCATAAAATATATGTGCCCTACTAACTCATTAGAGTCTGAAGTCTGGGGTCCGATGACTCGTGCTATTTGAAGACATGGCGTATCAAAGCACTCCTTCTCCGCGGTACTACTCGGAACTACACGGAAGTACTCAAGTACTCCCTTTCAGGTACGCTCAGCGACCCTCCACACGGAAACATCTCTCAGGGGGGTGTGTGTTGCCAGCCTGCGTGCTTACCTATACATACTCTCAGCTGGAGGATTCGCTCTATGGTTGCTATGTTTTAGGACCTCCGGTGGGGTCTGTTCTCTGTTGTATTGTGTTTGAAGTTATTTTACTAGCAAATGTTTTCAGTCTGGCTGGGATCGTTATTTTTGGTGAATCTTGCGCGATTCGATTGCGTTATAAATTAATGAATTACGCAAGAAAGATATATTAAAATATATATATATAACATCTCTTATATATATATATATATATATATATATATATTCCTGCACTCCAACGCTCTTGGATCGTATACATTACAAAGTATTGACATATGATAGTAGAGGAAGACTTTGAAAAGTAAATCCATACTACGTGAATCCTGAAAACATGTTGGACAGTTCAGGCGGCTAATATATTTACACATACAGAGTGTATCAGTACGTACCCGACAAACTTTAGAAAAACTAGTGAAATACCACAATTCAGAAAGAAAACGTTGCTTGTACCGTGTTTGGTTAACAAATCTGAATTACCAGGTATTTCCCCACGATTTCCTTTCCCTTCCCATTACTCACTGCCTCGCAATATACCTCATAGTCTCACTGGGTCCAGCCGATTGGAAGCGTTGGGATTCTTCTGCAGTATTTACATAAAAATAGTTTTAGGTGAAAAAAAAGTCACCGGAGACCAAAATGCCATATACATTTTTGTTCTAAATAAACTCTGGAATCACTGGTTAAAGTTTGTCGGGTACGTTCTGGTACACCCTCTAGAGGTTCTTCGTAGAGTGACAAATTAATGGAGAAAAGAAGAAAAACTGCTATATCATAGCACCACTTTACTATAAAATGACGTAACCGATGTGAGTGTAGTTTAGCAGAATTGTTCCAGGCTGCAGTCTACAATCTACAACGCATGGACGATAGCCAACCTTCGATAGGGGACCGGTCAGTGACCGAGTTGACAAATGCGTCGGATTTCCACCCAGGCGTCGTGAGTTCAATTCCTCCGTTGGTTAAGTCCTCCATCATAACGCAACCAACTTCCGTTTATATTGATGGTAGTAGAAGAATTTCAAATACTGTCAGGCTATTTGTAACCCGGGAACGTTTGACTCTCTTTTAAAGAAACAAAAGAAGGCACTAGAAAATAAAATTTAAAAAAAATCAGTTTATAACTTATCGAATTAAAAAGTGAATTGATGAAAAATGTATTTTTAGGTAGATAATGCGCAAAGAATTTGATCAGTAATTTTTTATCACAACTCGTAACGATTATCGTGCTATTACGTAGAATTGAAACCGCTAAAATAGGATACGAATCCACCGCTTTGAGCTTTGGACTCTTCGTTATTAAAACCTGTCTGCTGCCTAAATGTGGCACGAAATTTTGTCAAAAGGCTTAATCCCGGTATTTTTTCCTCTAGTTGAAGAATACAGAAATTTGAAAGAGTAAAGAGTACCCAACAAGTTTAGGTACTTAAAGAGTAGTAGGAGAATGTGGAAAGATCGAAGAATTTGTATAAAAAAAACTTTTGGTTAAAAAAAACGGTAAAGTTTTTGAGTAGGTACGTAAACAATTAGGTACCAGCTAAGATTAATTAAAATAATCAAGCAATATTTTTTCCATATTACGATTTAGACCCGATTGAGACGGGTCATGTCAAGAGTCTGAATACAGAACACGAGAGGATGAATTTGAATGAAGCGAGGAGTGTGCACCAAGATGAAGCAGAGCTGTATAGAGATATATCATCTCTGTCCACCCTTCGGAAAACGACACGATGGTTAGTTAGCTAGCTAATGTATTTACAAAAGTATTTATACCAAAGTTTCAATTTGAGGTCACCTTTGTGCAAGAGCAACATTTATTATACCCCCTTTGAGTGATTAATATCTAATTTACTCTTTGGTTCTTGTAATTCTATTCAATCAAATGCAACGCATAGATAAAAGACCTGTACAAAGGCAACGTATGAGAAAAACTTTAGCAGCAGAGAATGTTCACCCACCGGACAGCACACAGCTGGCGGTCTGTGAAAAACTCTATTCAGCGAATATCCACTTGCTCGTGCAATTGAACTAATGATTCACACTATGTAACGAGAATACTAGACTTGCAACGCTATTCCATTAAAACTATCCAAACGATTAAAATAACGCTGTTTACAACTATCCATTTAACGTAACATAAAACTTTAATGTATCGGCGATGGGATATACTTTCGGCGTTTAATATTGGTTTTAAAATACTTATTGTTAATTGTTTAAGTTACACGTAGAAAAGTGCATAACTTGAGATTATTTCGAAATTTAACATTTTTTTGTATTCTACAATATTAATTATTGAAGAACGGAAATCGACTGACTTAAAACCATTTTTTTTACAAACCTTTCACCATTTGAAAAAAATGCTTTATCACATTATCTGCAATATGGCTTTATTTTCTAACGATTGTCGAAAGGAGTTAGTTAGCGAATATGGAATGACCACAAAGTAATAATACTACCCAAATAAGATCCCGTGGTTCGTAATGAAACTTTATTTCTGAAGTAGGCAACTTACTGATGTTTTGTTAGGAATCAGAATGAAATGATATGTCTCTTAAACGTGGTTGCATAACGAAAACATCTTGACGTCCAAGCCGCCGACGTCTGAAGTGGCACTTCGTGGGAAATAAAGTGCATAAACGGCAGAACTTATTCGTGTACATCCGATGTGAAGTATTATTAAAATGATTAAGAGCTAACTTTCCCTGTAGTCTCCCCCGGACTGCCACGACTGCCGGAATATCGACTTTTCTCTTCTCCAATCCTTTTCCCATTTTCGCCCTCTCGTGTTTTTCATTAGAACATAATGGCGAGATGCAAGTAGAGGCAAAAAATGTGAATAAAAAAGAAATAATTGAACGCGCCCCTTCTCCCCTTTCCCCACTTAGAGTTTCCCGGTTCATTTTTCGTAAAAGTGATTCAAAGCCCGAATATGCAAAAAGTTAGGAATGCGAAAGACGGAACAAATAACAAAAGTTGAAAATGTTTCTCTCCCACCGAGTTATGGAGCGCAAATAAAATGTTATTTCTGTATGCATATCATTTGTGTGCGACTCAAACACTGAAAGCTTTGCCCGTTAAGCTTTGGTTTCAGTTTACAAAACTTGTATTTTACCAATTTCGATAAATAACATTTGACAAGGCTTTTAGTCCATTATTTCGAACTGAATATGGCCCATTATCATTGATACGCAATGCTGCATCAATGTATTATGTCAATACGCCTTGATCAATGTGTTATTGTGACTCATTCAATTGCCAATCCTGCGTCAGCGTTAATTTAGTTGACAGTTAGCCAATGTTCTACACTAACTACATGTGACATTATCTATCAGCCAATTTGTAGTTTTATTGAAAATGTCGATTGATTCCTGAACAAAGAGCAGGCTCTTTCACCATCAAATAATCACGAGATCTACATTATTTAAATGGCACAAATATTTGTCGTTTACAATGGGGAGATTATCGATGCATTTCATATAATTTATTATAAACACCGCTATGCAAATTCAAATATCACAAAAAAAGCTGGTATTAATTCACTATGTTATTGTAATTCATCTTTGTAATCAAATCCTGAATATGTATGTACATTCTACATCAGTGATGCATAATCAGTGGCCTGCGGGCAGTATGCGTTCCGCGATCCCTTTTTGAGCGGCCCGCGAACCTTTTCATACGGCCCCCTAATTTAAATAGAAATAAACAGCATTAATTAATTGGTGTAAATTTGGGTCCAGAAAATTTTTCTAACTGTACGCTGTAATTGACATTTTTAATGGGTTCCATTTTATAGGGGTACATGACGTTGTTTTCGGAAATATAGAAATAACGGAAGTGAGTTATGATATTTTTTATTAAATAGCAATCGTTCAGATTGTCGGCTGCTACGATTAAAATATTTATGAGTTTTCGTTCTGTTTTACAAAATACGGAACGGTATCGTCGCAAACTTATCTGCTTAAAATATTTTGAATCAGCCAACAAAAATTACAAGTTTTTACATCTTCTTTAAAATGTCAGATAGAAAAAAAAATAGAATTTATTGTTCTGACTTCGGAGATGGAAAATGATTGTTTTATTGTTGCTTTATTAAATATTTAACCTTTCAAGAAATTCAGAAAGGTCTCCCGGCCAAATTTATTTGAAAACCCTAATTGATTTATTTTTTCCAAAATATCTAATGTTTTAGCCTTATGTAATTACGAAATGTGTATTTTAGGTAGGTTCTTAGTTTTTTGTTGTTGTTTATAGTGGGTATTCATGCACCTACGGTCTGGATAGATTTGAACCGTATTCACAATAAAAAAAAATCTACAATGCCACCGACTGCAAAGTTACCCTACCCCCTGCGGTCCGCCAACATATTGCCCTCCCTAAATTTTCCCTCCGGCTAAAAAGGTTGTGTATCACTGTTTTACATGAAACAAGATGATCTCTTGTAAATAAAGTGTTCCTGGTTTATATGACCTGTTATAAGATTTACTAATATACATACGATTGCATGTAATGCCATACATATGGCACTCATACGATTGAGCTATATAGGTTTTCATCACGCACTTACTTTCTCTAATGTACCCATATAAATAAATAAGGTATTTAAAAGTGTTGTTCCTAAAAAAGGTTGTACGTATTTTACAATAAAATTATGAGTAATCGCGCATACCGATGCGAATAATACAATTTCATAAAAATAGATAAAGTAATATATTTTAACAAAAAGGCGTACGATTTTACGTAAGTTTTTCAAATTATGGATAACGTTAATATACATGAAGTTATATGATATCATTAATAGTGATGTCAGTGTAAGTAGTTAGATACTGTTATTTCACAGATAAATAATTTAGTTGCGATACGAGAGATCTTTGTCAAAGTTCATTCGTTCAATTTTCATCAATTTGAATGAAGGATTGTATTGAATAAACTTTCTGTACAAATTATGATTTAATATCGAAAAACGGTTCTTTTTTAATGTCGGAAGGCTCAAGTTTGGTTGGAGGTAAAGTAAATCCACAAAACCATTAGTTGTCGCTTCAAGAAGCAGAATGAACTCTTTCGGTAAGAAGATGAAACCTTTTCAAGAATGGCGCTGCGAGACACGAGTCGTAACGGTATAACTTAATAAATCGCCGTCAGCCATGGGACTGAGGCGTTTCAATGGATTCTCTTTATCAAGCCATCCTGTTGGAAATTTTGTTTCATGTATTTTTGCAATTACCAGAGGCGTGCCGGAAATTGATCGAATAATTTTGTAAAAACAAGGCTTTAATCTTATCGCGGTATCTACCTGTTCGTGAGCCTGTAATTCAATTATCCCGCATTCATGAAACAGTGATGGGAGAAATGGAATGAAGCCTGTTTATTTCGATAAGTTGGATATCTCTTCTTCATTGAATCATAATACTAATTCAATTGATTAATTTGAAGCATTTTTAGATTAATGTGTTTACAAAAATGCAGTCTTAAAAATAGCGTTTGAAGGATTTGATGAATATATTCTATTGTAAAATAGACATGCTGTAAAGCAATATCGTAAAGTAATATCGACACATCATCTGTTAATGCCTTTGATAGCAATAAAAGGCGATTGTAAATTATTTAGAAAGCACTATTTGTAAATATGACCCATTTGTTAAATATTTGTTGCCGATACCGTAAGTTTATTAAATTATAGCACCTTCTTGTTGAAACATGCTAATATTGCAATAATTTAATAAATCAATTCAGATTAATTTCTGTGCCGAGTAATATGTAACGGTAAAATCATGAATAATCCCGCCCGCACATTGGATTAAGTTGACTGGAAATGTCGGAAGAGTATTTTATTGATCTGCCCTACTTTCGTCGCCATTCTAGAATAAATGCAGTGCAAGTGCCCATTCTGCGAGAGGGGTGGCAATATGGACGGGTTAGTATACGAACCGCCTCAGATACGGTACCGCCGGCTTGGGGCTGTTTTTCACCCCCCCCCCCCGTCACTCAATGTTCCTGTTTTGAAACCAAATGCGGTATGCGACGGTTAATATCGAAAAACAAGATGAATCGGATCGCTTAACTGGTTCAATAAAAAATCACGAAATTAAACGCGCGTGGTTTTATTCTTAATTTTAAACGCATTTTCTTACAATGCAAATTTAATATTAGCTGCTCAAGATTTTTATTGAAATGGCATGAACAAAACTCCACTTAAGGAAATACCATTCCTAAACACTTCATTTGTATGGTTCTTAAACCTGAACAAATGAGATGTTTTGATCCTAATCAAATAAATGGTCAATATTTGGCAGACGGAAATCTTTTCTGTATGGTCCCTGACTAGAAGTCGGTAGTATCGAGCTCAATTCTCCCGGTGAACGGATAAATTAATACACGTTTGAATCGCTTTTTATAAGTCATCAATAGTATGAAAAATAAAAATACCCCCCTTAAAATCTAATCTAACATAACTCAGTTTTTTTTTCTAACCTAACATGATTTTATTTCACATTTAAAAAGTGTGTCGATTCATACGTGTGTTGAATTATCATGGAACCGATACTCACATACCGGCTTACTCCCCTTTCAACGCAAGTTATTTGTGGTGAAAATGTCTGCTCTAAAAATCTTGCTTTTGGTGCGTGGTAAAATTAATATTAAAGTAACTGCTTCAGATTCAATCGCTGTCTTTTCTGCAAAGTTTAAGCTTAGTATTTCCATCCTTTCCATTTCTTAACAGCTTTTGTGTTGCAATTGAACCTTTAATTTCGAGAAGATGTATTTTCCGCGCCGCCATTTACATAATATTGCAATGGCAAATAAAAAGACAAAGCATTATTTCATCTTTGAAGCCATTGAGCTTTGAAGCAACCCCAAAAAGAGTATAATGAAGATCCTTTAGCTCGAAGAACACAATATTTTGGTATTTTGAGTGTTTTATAATGCAAATGAGAGACGTTTTAGGGGGTTTCTTTCATTCGATGATTCAACATTAACGTTTTACTACAGACCCTTAAAAATATATGAACTCCGCATTACTGAATTGCCCTTTTTTCATATTTTACCTGAAAACATTTAGGTACATCACTTTCAAAATATTACATTAACGTAAGAAATCAGTGATAATTAAAAAAGAAATGACATTCTATTTCTCAACTCCTCTTTGGGAGTACATAATATAACCAATTTTTTGGATTTTGCTCATTTTGATCATTTTTTTTCAGACAGAAGCACCAAATAGTTTTTAATGGTGTAGTTTTAGGGGTATGAACCACACGATTCCTTAAAAAAACAGAAAAGGCATTTTCGGTTGCAAAAGACGATGATCATTTCACACTTTTTCTGGCCTGTTAACTTGTTGTGTACAAAAAAGTTTTTCAACACATTTGAGTCCGTATTACTTTCGTGGGGTCCTAACTTTTAGGGTGTCAGAAGTTACTTGGAAACAAAGAATTCTAGCTTTAATTTATTCAAAAAGCTAAAGGTTAGGTTTTAAAAGGGCTTTTCAAAACAATCTCCTGTTATCCACTGGAAAAAAGTATCAATACAAGTCGAAAAATCCGAAAGTAAACTGAATAATCTCTTTTGGTGTTTTTCACTTTATGAACAAGGTTTTACACAATTTAAATAACATAAGGCGCCTACCCATCACGTAGATAGATAAAAATCTAACGCTTTACTATTCGATTTAAACAAATATTTTCCTTAGTTTTTCGAATGAAAATGTTGGAAAGCCGTAGACACTGACACAGCTCTACTAGTGGCAAGCAACTTAAATATTTATTATTCTCATTCACCGCACTTGAAGCAAACCCTTACAGAGTAATCATCTTAATGCCCCCTTATAACGTGTCTGCCATACGAATGCTAGAAATAATGTCATAATGTAATTGTTTTATATGAACATCAGGAGTGTGGAGCGGGGATGGTGAGAGGGGGGGGGGGGTAATTATTGTATACTACGGTGGAATTGTGGGTTTTGAGGTGGATCGTGGAACACGAAACGGGAACCTATCAAATCAGATTATGCTGGAAAATTGGTTTATCGAAATAATATCTGTGTGCCCGGTAAAATTTTTAATTACATGTCTTGGTCAGATTTTAAAATTGTTATTGATCCAGAAAAGAAAATTATAAGTCACCTATTAATGAGGCTGTCTTATAGTTATAAATATTCAGATTTATTTGTAATCACAAATAGTACTACGATGTTCTTATTATATAGGTAGGCATGAGTAATAATTAATGGTTTTTCGGGTTTCAGGACTATGACTGACAATTAAATAATTATCAATTATATAAATTGAAAATACACTTTGTATATACCACTTTACTAATTTATATTTTTATTTTTACTAATAATTATCACTTATCAAATTTTTTTTGGATGATTATAATTTTTTTATGAGGATTTTAATGACTCAGTGAGGCGCTCCATACAGTTGAAAAACTTCGCACCTAGAATCGTGTTTCAATCTCAGTCACCAAAAAAAAATGTTAATGAAAGAACATTGTTCTTGCGGTTACATAATAAACTATCAGGAATCCCCCAAGGATCACATCCTAAACTGCTTTTGTTTCTTTTGAATACAAGCTATATCGCAGGCAGTAAACATTCTTGTTTTCACAGATGACACGAACGTTTTATAAAAAAAAAAACTTAATAAACAGCTCGTTAGTTTCCATTTTGGATGCCAGCACAGATACGTTTTTAGATCTGTAAATCTATATTGTATTTGTACGTTAAGAAACATAAGTGTTTTTGTTACAAATAATTTTAATTTATTAATAACAAAAAAGTAGTCCCGCAAAGCTGCCACAAGGCAACTTGTCTGCAGGTTCTACAAAGTTAATTGAATTTAATACATATAACATACTCATATAATCCTTTTGTTGGTAAGTTACTTCTTCTTCTCACATATATAAGTAAGTAGGAACTTATATCGTATTTTCCCTAAGCTGACTTTATATATGAGTATGTCTTATTTTATTATTTGGCCGTGCATCATCACTGCATACTCCTTCGGGGACTAGGCAATATTGTTAGTGAAAACATTTTATGTAGCGGATTTCCACTCAAGACGCCTGTAAATATAAGTATATCGACTTTGGTTATACGGCTGCATATCCTCTTTGCATACTTACTATACAAATGAGGACGTACAGCAGAAATAATCCTTTAGGGAACCAACTGTCGGAGGAATCAACTGTCGAAGGGATCAACTGTTGGAGAGGTCAACTATCTGGGGGATTAACTGTCGGGGGGCCAACTGTCGGGGGATCAACTGTCGGGTCACCGAGGTTTACGTACTAACTTTGATAACGTTATTTTCCTCGTCTTATATAAAAGCATTTTTTTACAATATAATACGCGAGTTTCCCATAAAAAAATAGCGTTAACTTCATTGCTAAATGTAATTAAACCAGTATGAACAATAATACTATTGCATACTTTACAAATAAAACTGATATTTCAAAAGACATGGATAAAATTAAGAAACCAATAGTCCCCTTCCTGCGTGATTCCCTGTCGATAATATTATTGAAGTCTTAAACCTTCTAAGAAAGGATGGTATAAATACCACAGCTTACAGCAGCTGTCAGTTATGATAATGGTACAGTTTATTTCAGCCATTTGAATTATCTTCCAACTCTTAAAAAGCTCAGGGGAATCGTGGATTTAACTTCAAGCTGAAACTTATAACAGGTGCATTTGTAATCAAAAGCACTCCTAAATTAAACTTTGCGAATAAATTTGATTGAGGCGATGTTGCCGCAGACTCGTCTAATCATTAATTTTCTAAGATTTAGAATTTAATTAAGGAAACGTAAATATGAAAATTTATTTAAATGTGAAAGGGTTTGATGATTTTCTATCTGCGCAATAATTGATTTGAATCATAGTTTTTGTGTGTCACCACCAAGTATTAGTGCAAGAGATATATTTTTTTAGCGGTTAAGTCTTACAAATCATTTTAGTAATATCAATTATTCTCTTCTGTAATAAATTCTGCTATAGACTAAAGAAGTACAAGTCTACCAATAACTTACGGTGTCCCCCAAGGTAGTGTATTAGGCCCACTTCTCTTTTTGATATACATTAACACTATGCAATTTAACTGGCGGCATTATAATATCCTTTGTCGATGATACAATTATCAGCTTTGAAGCTGAAAATAGGAATTCAATCATTGAGAAAGCAAATTATGGCATTAATAAAATAAAACTTTGGTTAGATGCCAACCTTCTCACTCTTAATTTTGATAAAAAATACCTACTCTTTTCAATGCGTAAATTCATCCTCCCCCAAAACTGCCCTAAACTTATCATCCATTCATGTTCATAGAACCCTATCATGTCTACATCACCTAACAACAATAATTGCTCATGCACTAATTTAAAAATATCTACTGACATTAAGTATTTAGGAGTTATTATAGATAATAAACTGCATTTCGAGGCCCATATCGATTCTATAACAAAAGGACTGCGTAAATCAAGTTAGATTTTCTACTCTCTCAGATCAATCATTAAGCTACAAACTATAAGATGTATTTACTTTGCTCATTTTCAATCAATAACTACATATGTTATTGTAAGATGGGGAGGTTGTGCAGCATCAAATCTTTATCCCGTGGTCGCAACTCAAAAACTATTGCTAAGAAAAATATTCAAATGTTACCCATCACACCCATCAGTCACTTTTTAATAAATTGTCAATGTTAGACATTCGACAGTTATACATAAAGACTATTCTCATGTTCACATGGAATAATGATTTAATGAACAAAACGCAATCAAAAATTTACATCCGCTCCTTACAACACCTAAAATACAAAATTCTCCATGTGAAAACAGCCTTCGCCCAACGAAGTTCTCTTATATTGCTCCCAAAATATTCAACTCATTTAGTACTGATACAAGTAAATCGAATTCTTATAATATTTGTACCATCAGTGTTCAAAATTGGTTATTCGCAAAATGAAGGAATTATTTAAAAACATGTCTTACATCGTAAAATAGATTATGGTAATTACTCTTATTAATAATATATTAATTTATTTAATAACATTTTTTAAACTAATATATGTATATGTACATGAATAATGATTTTATTCTTATCTTATTTTATTTGATTGTACTTACGAGTATATCTTTACTAAATATCTAATTTTGCTTTTTCTTTCTATATGCAACATTATGTTGGTTTTAAAATGCTTCTGTTTTTTTTTCTATTTCTATTTACGTTATCTTAAATTTTTGTTTCTTCATTTAAATGAAATATGACTTTATTCTTATATTATTTTATTTGATTTTACTTATATCTTTACTAAATCTCTACTTTTGCTTTTTCTTTCAAAATGCAACTTTATGTTGTTTTTAAAATGTTTTGTTTTTATTTCTATTCCTATTTAGGTTATCTTAATTTTTTATATCTTTAAAACATGTAGGTATACAAAAATATTATAATATACAACAAACTTCGATTACCATAATGCGACATGTGTAAAACTTAAAAATAAATATAAAAAAAATAAAAAAAACTATTTACTTACCATGATTTCTGATGTCGAGTTGCTTAAAAACCTGATTATAACTTTACAACCAACAAATATAGTAATGGCAACCACAACATAGGTAACTCAAATTACCATAAATTATTGAAAAGGTTGCGTTAAATTTGGGGTAAAATTGCGTTTCTGAAAATCGACGTTTAATTTTCCTGTTTCAGGATATATTTTAGAATTTTTATTTCATATTTGTAAAAAGCATTAACTTTGTGGCTCGCAATAATTTACAATAAAAAACACATAAATTTGTTGTAGACCACTTTTATATTATTAAAACTCTACCGGTTTCGGAAGCACCCTTCCTTCATCAGGAGAATATTAAAATTCTTTTAATATTTTCGTTTTAATAAGCGAAGCGTTTTAATATTCTCCTGATGAAGGAAGGGTGCTTCCGAAACCGGTAGAGTTTTAATAATATAAAAGTGGTCTACAACAAATTTATGTGTTTTTTATTGTAAATTTTTATTTCGTTTAATATTATGTATGTGTGTCGGGCAATCCTACTTACTAGGTTCACAATGGTACCGTGTCTGTTAAAAGTCTGGAGTCGTTATCCCGCAGGGTTGATTCCTCTCAGAGATACTGCACTCTTCGTATTATTTATTCAACCTTACAAAAAAACTGCCAATCAAGTTCTGAAAGTACACATAAGAAGACTGTAGCCGTTTAGATCGTGGAGCTCGAAGGAGTGCTTTGAGTGAACGTTTCTAATTAGGACATATACTTTACAAGCCTCTCGGTCCACTCTTTTACTAGCTCATCTCGATTTCCAACACTTACGTCTCGGTGTACTAGTTGTAGTAATTTTCGTTTCCATACTTAATATGATCCAACGCTTGACATAGTTTGGAGTTTTGTCCAATCTCCATCTTCATATCTAAGGTTATTTCATGTATCCAATCCATATTTTTGTCCAATAGTATAGGGGTACGTTATAGGTGTCTTCTCTGGAGTATTTTCGCTGACCACCAAATATAAGATGTTATTATTTGAAGAAAAATTGCATTGATAACGGAACTTTACTGTTAAAAATATGAATTCGTTTGCTTTCGAACTTCTGTCGGCAAATTACCAAACTTGGACTCGGTGTTTAAAGTTGAAACGCAAATATGTATTTTAATGAACTTAACTTACGTACGAACGTTTAAAGCATAATGTGCAACGATATTTACTTGTATTTACATAAACGATATGTTTAAGCATCTGGAAACTTAGATGCACTCGAAAAATACACCCGTAAATTTAATTTTATTGCGCAGTATCGTGAATTGGACCGCGATGTTTATTTTAAAATTTACAAGCATACAAGAGATGCTTTTAAAACGCTAAAATATACATCGGTGTTTAGCGACTAGCGGTTTGCCGAGCGCAGACTTAACTTGTACAATCTTTTATAAATTCATGGTATAAACAGCCGGATGCATTTCGGGCCAAATGACATCGGTATCTGCGTCGTAAACAGAAATTTATTTTTATCAAACTAACAGCTGTTAAAGTTTCACGAGGAAGTTCGTTCAACAAACCTATTAATGCTGTATTATTTAAAGATCTATAGATTAAAGATTCAGTCATTCAAATCATAAAAGAAAAAAGAGAAATATGTAAGATTTTTTAACTGAAAACCTTACTCGACTTAAATATATCTTTCCAACCCAAAATTAAATACTTTGTTTGCGACTCCATTATAATTATCAAGGAAGATATTTTTTAATCGAGTACCAGAAGAAATTAGAAGCAATACTGATAAAATCCAAATATTGAACTACATAAAAAAAATATTTTAAATAAATTCTAAACAAAAATATTTAAGTCTATTTTACTTAAACAAATTTCCTGCTTTATCTATTGTCCATAACAAATTATTATTAGTTTTTGTATATAATTTTGTTTTATTATATGTGATCTACATAACGATATTATTAATTGTTAAAAAAATTATGTTTCTATTTTTGTTTCTACAAATACTTCATAGCTGAATTATTTTCTTTTACTTATTATTTTTACGTACATTCCTTCTTTTTTTCTTTAACTATGGAAAAATTATCACAGTGATGTACACTCCTCTTCCGTGCACAAACAAATGCTTCAAACAGAAGAGCAGTATAAAATCAGAAAATGTGCAACAAAATATTTTGTAAATGTATGAAATGTGGACCTAAAAGCTATATTTAATAAAAAATATTTCCAGGATTTCTGGGTGACAATAACATGTCAAAGATTTGACGCAAGAGTTAAAAATTATAAAAGAGACCAGTGCATTGATGATTTTATTGGAGTAAAAACAATATATTATAATTGCAAAAACATTCCCATTCTTATTAATTATTACATTAGTTATTTGTTGGTTTTTGTGAAATGTTATTAATGTCGTATCATTAATAACATTTAATCATTTGGAGAAGATAATATCAAACTTTGCAATTATAACAAAAGATGGTAGCAAAACGGGCAAATAATTAAGGACAATATTAATAATTCAATTTGGGAAAATGACATCGATAAAAATAACCGAATGAAATCAGGTGTTTTAGTAGAGATGTTGATCCCAGTGAGACTAGAGAACCTGGGTTCAAGTCCCAATTGCGACCGTTTTCTTTTTAATTTCTGTCTCTTTATCTGTTTCGTATTTTCATTAAGAGTTGTTGATAGTATACTATCTTCTTCAATCATAAAATATTACAAAGAGGTATATAAGCTTTTATAGGTTATTCCGAATAAATTGAATATTCATTAAGAACAGTTAACGTCAAACCATAAATAATCGTAAATATTTATGTAAAAAATAAAATTTCTAATAAATTGTCTATTCCATTTACCACATGAATTGATAGAATCAGGTTAAATAGTACGTACTAAATGATTGAATACCACAGGCCTCGTTTTAATGTCTCCTAACGATGTATGCATAATGACTGCTGTGCAATATGTCCCGCCAATAATAATAGTACAGGACATTAGTATCCGCAACTAGGGGTAGCTCCTAGCTACCAGCTCCCAGCTCCCAGCTCCCAGCTCCCAGCTCCTAGCTACCCACTAAGTTGTAGGCATTGTAGGCACGGTAGTTGGGCTGACTCCTGGGGGGAAGCGGCCAAACTGATATTTACGAGCGGGGACACACTTTATAAATTACTGAATTTTTGCACAGAGGGGAATGAAGGGGAATTGTGCTGACTTAATGAAGAGTAATTCCGCCAGATCAGACTGCGTCAGGGGTGAATGGGTTTGGATTAAAAGAATCTAATAAGGTTCAAAGCTTTAAATAAACCTGAAATCATATGGAAATAAAGACTTGACTTTTTGAACTGAAATGTTAATGGTATGTATTATTTAAATAGTGTTTATGTTATGCCTTTGGTGGACAACAAGGATTTGTTTTTCTTCCTTGTTTAAAATTTATTTGATTTAAAAACGAGAATAATTTTCAGAACCAGATTTTTATATGTAACAGTTGTTTCGTCTTGGATAAATAATTTCTTATTTGGGCGACATGGCTGTCACACACAAACCAATTAAGAATTATTATAAAATGCATGATTCGATAATTTGTACAAGTGGAGGACCCAACGAAAGCAAATAACCATCTTCCCAATACTTTTCACATAAGCGATAGGGGATATGGCGCCCCAGGCAAATATTTTGCATGTCAAACACTTAATTTAAAAAATACATATTTTGTCGTTTAAAATCCTTACTTACAGTGGGCTCCATAGAGTCCCAGACTCCCAGGGGACTGTCTAGACTAGACTGATCACTGCGGGTGTTCTCTGCGCTAATGCTAGATACACGCTTTATAATGTTTAATATTTAATAAAAGTATTGTGTTATTTTCAATAACCACGTTATCAAGCTTATCTTTTGTTCTTCTCTTAAACCGTAATTTGTCACCATTGGCGTTGTGTGGTAATAAGATTGGCCAAAATAAATCTAAAATAATAAATAATGAATGATTGCTTCCTGATCCCATCCTGTCCAGGAGCGAAGTGACAGTTTGAACGATAATGGACTTTGATGATATTCCTTTTCAGGGGAGATTTGCCGTAATTGTTTTGGATGAATTTAGTAGGCACTATCCGTAGTAGATCCATTGTAGGCTGTAGGTGGGAAGAAGGCCCCGAGTCCCAGTTATGGAGTTATGGCAATAAAAGTATAATTATTATGGCGAATGAGCGTGTTGCGTTCTGCGTGAAATGTGTAATAAGTGGAAGGGAAGTGAGAGTATTCATTAACGTCGTCAGTATTATATTGTTTTCCAAAAGTTATAGAGTTATGGCAATAAAAGCATAATTATTATGGCGAATGAGAGTGTTGCGTTCAGCGTAACATGTGTAATACGTGGGAGGGAAGTGAGTGCATTCATTAACGTCCTCAGTATTATATTGTATTCCAAAAGTTATGGAGTTATGGCAATAAAAGTATAATTATTATGGCGAATGAGCGTGTTGCGTTCTGCGTGAAATGTGTAATAAGTGGAAGGGAAGTGAGTGCATTCATTAACGTCGTCAGTATTATATTGTATTCCAAAAGTTATAGAGTTATGGCAATAAAAGCATAATTATTATGGCGAATGAGCGTGTTGCGTTCAGCGTAACATGTGTAATACGTGGGAGGGAAGTGAGTGCATTCATTAACGTCCTCAGTATTATATTGTATTCCAAAAGTTATGGAGTTATGGCAATAAAAGTATAATTATTATGGCGAATGAGAGTGTTGCGTTCTGCATGAAATGTGTAATAAGTGGAAGGGAAGTGAGTGCATTCATTAACGTCGTCAGTATTATATTGTATTCCAAAAGTTATGGAGTTATGGCAATATAAGCATAATTATTATGGCGAATGAGCGTTCTGCGTGAAATGTGTAATAAGTGGAAGGGAAGTGAGTGCATTCATTAACGTCCTCAGTATTATATTGTATTCCAAAAGTTATGGAGTTATGGCAATAAAAGTATAATTATTATGGCGAATGAGCGTGTTGCGTTCTGCATGAAATGTGTAATAAGTGGAAGGGAAGTGAGTGCATTCATTAACGTCGTCAGTATTATATTGTATTCCAAAAGTTATGGAGTTATGGCAATATAAGCATAATTATTATGGCGAATGAGCGTGTTGCGTTCTGCGTGAAATGTGTAATAAGTGGAAGGGAAGTGAGTGCATTCATTAACGTCGTCAGTATTATATTGTATTCCAAAAGTTATAGAGTTATGGCAATAAAAGCATAATTATTATGGCGAATGAGCGTGTTGCGTTCAGCGTAACATGTGTAATACGTGGGAGGGAAGTGAGTGCATTCATTAACGTCGTCAGTATTATATTGTATTCCAAAAAGTTATGGAGTTATGGCAATAAAAGTATAATTATTATGGCGAATGAGCGTGTTGCGTTCTGCGTGAAATGTGTAATAAGTGGAAGGGAAGTGAGTGCATTCATTAACGTCGTCAGTATTATATTGTTTTCCAAAAGTTATGGAGTTATGGCAATAAAAGTATAATTATTATGGCGAATGAGCGTGTTGCGTTCTGCGTGAAATGTGTAATAAGTGGAAGGGAAGTGAGTGCATTCATTAACGTCGTTAGTATTCCAAAAGCTTCAACATTGGTCTTATATAACAATATTTTTAAGGCCGTTATAAAATTTTAAGTTGTTTTGTGTTAAGAAATACTTCTTTCGTGTTAATTTGTGGTATTTAACGAGTCATATTTTGTGTAGTTTTAAAGAGAGGTAAATAATATTTATATTATTATTATTTTTTTCAATTAAGAAAATATTGTCATTTAATATGGAGAAAACATATTATAAATGTAAGTACCTCACAGAATACAATTTTTTAAATTCTTTTCTAACTAAATCGGTTTTACTGATAATAAATAATTAATTAAAAATGGGTGGGAGCAAATAAAATCATATAAGAGTAAGTAAGTCGTCGCAATGTGGCCTAACCGAAGTTTGAAAAGTTTTAAACAGCTGTCACAATAATAAAAAAAAAAAATATTTGTAGAACTTAATAATAACATTATGAAATTTGATTTATATAAAATAAAATTTATTTTTTTTGGAGATCTACGAATTAAACACAAAAACAATTACTATGTTATTTATATTAAACTAAAGAATAACTCTTAAGAGGTGGGTATTTCTATTTGCACACCTTACTATCCGGTTTCGCCTAACTTTCGTAGAGAATACTTTAAGGTTGCTCACGCTGAATTGTTGTGGTTGCTTACGTCGTGTGCAATGCGAAAATATAGTACGTGATAATGCAATTGGAAAAAATAGAGTTTTTACTACTTTACGTATTTTATTGTTGTTTAACAGTGAAAAGGATAGCTCATTTGCAAATACAAACAATCATATTTAAGTAAATACATTCAGTGCACTTATATTTTATTCGTATTTATTTTAATAAGCGAAACGTCTAACGAGCAGTGGAGTTCTGGTAACGTGCTAATAGAGGCGCTATGCGCTCCTCACGCATATTCTAGGAGCGCAGAAAGTTGAAGGGTAATAATTGCGTTTACCCATTAGACATCGTCAGCGGTCGCCTGCAACGGCCAGTCCTATTCAAGGCGAGGAGATGGAAGACGGGAGAAGGGTCGTATTGACACAACAACTTGACCACTTGACGTGTCAACATGGAAACTTGTTGATTATTTCGGGAATGGACGATATACTCGTACTCGTACATTCAATATTCATCTAAGTTCTGACACATGTTCTCAGGGTAATGAACTGTTATTTTGGGATACGTTAAAATAATCGAATCTTTTATAGATATTGCCATGGTGTCAAGTTTTTATAGGAACATTTATATGAATACATTTTTTTTTTACAATCAAATTTGCACTTTTTATCTTGGCATCATCGGAGCGTGTTTGGATTTAGTTAATTGATCTACTGATAAAGGTGTCATTTTATTTTGTCAAAAACAGTAAAATTGCTCCAAACTTCATTCAATTATCTGAGTCAAATTGTTTCAATTTTAAATTATATCCCTCTCAATTTGATACGTTTTCTAATAATATTCCAGTCAAATTGTTCCGTAATCAAATTACATCCCAGTCAAACTGCACCTTAAAAATTTTCGAAAAATGTGTAATAATCACATAAAACATACTTACCCGTTTATAGTCTTGATACAACAGAATAGATACGAATAGGTACAAAAAACCAACCATAAATCTACCAATAAATAATGAAAATTTATATGCTCTCCGAGAAGGACTTTTTGTGTAATATTATAATCCACAAAAAATACTTATAATACGACGCGTCTTCCTATTCACATCTTACTTCACACTTGTCACCCTCCCTCAACAGAAAGTAAGTAGGAAAAGTGAGTGTTTTTCAGTCTTGGATGAAAATATCTTACGGAATAATAACTCGCCGCATCTTCCGAGACTCACAAGACTAAAGATTATAGAATTACTGAAGATAACGGCAAAAAAAACTCCTTGGTACATTTCTAATAACACGTTTTTTTTTATTTCCAATTAAAAAAAAAACAACATCTAGGTATCGTATTACGGATAGTACGTGGATTATCATAGTTATTCTTGACAGTTGTACACATAAATCTGAACCCTTTCATAACCCGAATGGATATTTATTTATTTATTTTATTTATTTATTCATTCATTAACGCCCCAAAGGGCTTTTACATATTTTAACATTAAAATGATTATGTGTACAGAACTTAAAAAAAAAATAACATGATGTCATAGTTGGTATATAAGTGTAACATATTTATAATATATATGAAGGTATAATAATGTATAAGTGCATGCCACAGAGAAGTTACAAAGGGAAAGGTTTTTAATTTGTAGATACTACTTTTTTTTATTTTTTTTAATAAAAATATTAATAGCCTGATCTACATGATATCATCTATAAATCAAAATTTTAGTTCCTTTAATCAATTTAATTCGAGTAGCTTATTGTTTTACAGCTAATCATATAGGTTCAATCATTTTATTGTGGTGTACAGTATAATAACGCCTTCCGCATTAATGTTTGGCCACCCTAGATACTGCAGCGCTTCCAGTATGTTAACGGAGGGGCGAGTTTCCGGTTTTGCAGCCCTTATAAGATCCAGGGTGGCTGGAATGAGGGAAAGAATAAACAGCTCCAGGAATATCTTCATCATGGAAGCCCGCCTCAGTCCAGCCTCCAGCATCGACGCATACTGGAGAAATATATTGTCCCCTCATAATATAAATGCCGCAGCACCTTAAAGGATTTATTTTCATATACTTATTTAGTTAAATTCTTCTTTTTTTATTATAATTTTTGTTTTATGTTGTGATGTATCACCATACTACTGTCATATAATTTTTGTATATTTTTCTATAACTATTGCATGTATATTTTATATGGAATGTGTGGGACTGCACTAACCTCCCACATACCGGAATAAACATTTATTATTATTATTATTATTTTTATAGCTTTCCATAGTGATCTTAGGGTGACATAAAATATACAGGTATATGTTACTTTCATAAGAATATTTAAGGTCACACTGGGTTAATTCCAGAACATTGTGAATATTTAAATAAATTCTGAGGAATGTTCACTAATTGCATCAAAACATTTGATTCATGGGTAACGCGTAGCTTGAACTTAATTTTTTTTATATAACGTTTAAAAAAATCATTTTTTTCTTACAACAGTATTCTATGGGATGCGCGATACATAGTGATTCTTCATTACTGAAAGAAACGCCACTAGTAATTTTGACATGCCACTCAGCGTGTACTGCGAGGGCGCTCACGCAGAGGTGAAACGTAAACACAACGAGCTCCGAGGGGTGAGGACAGAGTAGGGAACTCAATGTATTATATTATATTATTTGTTATATGACAATACGAGACGTTACAACGCGTCCCACATAACAAATTGCCCTAAACGCAATAAAGAAGATAGGTAAAAATATATTAAAATCAAATATTTAAACAATCAAACTTCTAATACATAATTTAAAAAAATTCTTATCGCTAGAAAGAAGTTAATAAAATCCGATTATCATTTAACCCGAAGAAGGGTAGCAATTAGTTTTTATTAAATGTTCAAGAGGTGGAAACAGGGTCAGGAAATTGATTAAAAGTTTGGACTTCTGGTTCAGACAATTGTCTTAAAAAGTGACAAGTAGATAAAGAAAAAGTTTAAAAAAATACGGTTCAGGCGTCTGTCCAAAAACACAATATATGTACTTCGACTAAGTTATGTGATTTTTATCCTTGAAAATTTTTATTGACCAGAAAATCAGTTGCAATGACCGCATTAGACTTTATAGAATCTTTGATGCACAAGACTCTCAATAATAAAATATGTAAATATTGATCGCAAAGCATGAAAAACAAAGACGAATTTAAAAAATTTAAATATGTTTATATACTAAGAAGGAGTTCGTGTTTTTATGTAAATCTTTGGAAAGCCGAAGACATGGTTCGTCGGTCAATCTTTGAATCAATATGATGTAGCTTCACCGCCATTATACGCTGTAATATGTTTGTATAATACGGCTGAAAAGACGATTGATTGGGGGTAGCATTCAATCGAAGACCTTTCTAAGGGATGAAAGGGAACGAGGTTAAAGAGGAAGACAAGACGAGATGGGGGCTTTATCAAGATGGTACGAATGATTTGTTTTAAATCAAATTTCGAGGATTCATTGAAGGGTGCCCTTGTTTTGATTTTACAAATACACAGCAATCCGAATGTCTTAAACATTTTTATTTGGAACAGAACTTATCACATTCGCTATCGATTTTCTCATATGTAACGAATAAGTATAGGCTTCATATCTTCACGATCGGTGAATTTAAATCTGTGTCGTTCCCGCTCCCATTTTCTTTGGTTTTTCTGTATAATAACCTCCTAATAACAGGGCAAAGTATCCGAATGTACGGACGCTATTCAACATCAATAATTAGATTTTGTCAAAAACAAAAATGTCACATTAGCCGGTAACCGTGCGTGCCATGGCGGCGTCAAATAACATCTCGGCCGTGAAAAGGGAGAAGGGAATTTACGAATCCCGCAAAAAGTAATTTTTCACTGCGGCAAAGTACACACCGTGGCTAGAGGAACTAAGCCGTATAGTCCATGAATTAAGATAAACAATGCTTATTGATGATGGATAGATACATACATTTAAAGAAATCTAAGGAAAGCGGAAACAAAATTCTGAACATGAAAAACCGTTCTGTCTTTTGACAACGAGATTTTGAAGCAACAAGCTATAAAGTTTTAAAATGAATACATGTAAACTCTGTCACCCAACCCGATAATACCACATTTTTATCGATTTTGGATTAGGCTTCAGACCTATCCTGCGGCTATTTTATCATATTATCACAACGGCAAGCTTTTAACATTTCACGCAGTGCTTTTTTAAAGAATGCTTTCAGCCGCGACTATCGTTATCATTATAGACCGATACCACTTGGTATGAATTTAAGTATTTGTATTATTTTTAGATATTTAGGAACGTTTGTTAAGCAAGTGGCCTAAATACTATAAATATACTCGTTCTGAGACTTACCTTGATCCTGATGTATGGTGGGGAGGTATGGAAATGGTACAGAAAGGAAAGAGTAATAAAACCACGCCCGACTCTTTTACGAATATTGCACGGAGTAAGCATAATGAAAGCTATTTAGAAATTGATTCTCGGATAATATGAATATCTAGAGAGGATAGAAAAGAGTATGGGAAAAATAAATGATACTCTAGTGAATGGAAGGAGAAATCGAGGATGCCTTAGAAAAACATGGTAAGATCAAAGGGTATTTAATCTAAGGTCGGGGCAAGTCAGGAGTCTGTATAATAAAAGAGCATGTATGGGACAATTTTTGAATATGAATGAGGCAAATGTGGCAAAGAGAGAGTTGTGCGACCGTCCAGTCTCTCCAACCCCCTCTGCGCAGAAATGGTGTGGTTAGATACTATGTAGATAGTTATTCGTAGGTACAAAACAGTAACTTAGTAATCGATGCATTGTGGTTATTGGCGTGAAAAGCGTTGGAATGCAGTTACGCGCCTTTCAGTCGAAATATTATTGGATTTTATTCATTAAGCCCAGTGTAAACTCCGCTTAGAGGGAAATGGGGTGCACATTTAGTCGTCAGTTTTCCAATGACATATTTTTACACCCTCTCCGCCGAAGGGTAGTCCCGTACGAGTAATGGATGGCCGCTGTGAGCAGGATGATCGATCATGCGGCGGTCTTGACCCTAGACGTCTCTACCCCTAATACATGCCCCGGGACATGAGGAAATATACCAAATTGTTTAAGTAGACCTCTGAATGGAAGGGCCCCATCAGCATCCTGAAAGGAAACACTGATGCCACCCGAAGCAAAACAACTTTTTTAATGTTTCACCGGTCTGATGGCGAACTTCTAACCTCTCCAACTTTTTCATTTCAAGTATCTAGAAATGCTCCTTATGGTAGCGGTAAAGTTATTTTTTAAAGTTTCTCTCAAATTTTATTATTTTAAACAAAGTAATCAGATTTACATCGCACATATTATTTAGAAACAAATAATAAAATAAACACCAGCTGTTTCACATGTTTAATATGCGTCGTTAATGAAGAGAGAGAAAGGTTACGACAGAATCATCAGTGGTAAGTGGTACATACTTTATATATCCAATATATTTATGCCCGCAGGGAGAATCGAACGGGAATCCTATATATGCAGATCATATCGCAGAGGTAGTAATATTAACGCATTGTGAAAAAATAACTAAAGAGTACCAAGTCCAAAAGTACCAAGTCTCGAGAGCTGAAAGTATTTATTTATTTATTCTTTAATTTAAATATAAAAACAAAAAAATTAGCCACTCATCTCACTAGGATAATCCTGTGTTGAGATGAGCGGCTTTACAATTTAATAATAATCAGTAAATAATAATATATAAATAAAAATAAATAAATATTAATAAGTAAATAATAGTTAATACATAATAAAAATTAAATAATAATGATTAAATAAAAATCATCGCATAGATTTGATTTAGTCTATTCGTAAATTTAATTTAAATGATTTATTTCTGCATTGTTTTACTTTTTATGTATTGTTTTTATATAGCACTGTAGAGATTATTTTATTTTATATTGCCACGAAACGAAATGGACTACTTGCTATAAACACGGCCCAAACTGGCATAGCAAGAAGGGAACAACTTTACCCAATAATTCCATTAATTTAACATTAGTTATGAACTAATTGTTTTTGTATTTGATTCGTAGAAATCCATTTAATTTTCTTTCAACTTTAAGGTATATCAAATACAATAATGTTGTCATTAAGTTCTGTAAGTATTTTAGTTTTTTAGTATTGTGACAGCTATTTCGGTGTTTAAAGCCATTTTCAAACTGTTATCATGTAAGGAAATCGTCGCAATGCGGTCTAACCGAAGTTTGAAAATGGCATTGAACGCCGAAACAGCTGTCACAATAATAAAGACTAAAATATTTGCAGAACTTAATAACAACATTATCAAATTTCATTATTTGTGAAACTTAATAATGTCAAGAATATAATGTTCACAATATCAAAATGTTATAGGTAAATAATCTATCTTTCTATCTAAAAACGGTTCTATTATCAGTTAGTTGGCAAATTAGTTAAACATCGACAGAACGAAAAAAAAAATTGTACCTAACCTGTAAAAAAAAATAATTATAAAAAAACAAATCAAAATACAACGCAAGGCATAATACAAATGCAAAAATCGTAATTACCTGAAGTTAAAAGATGCAGTATGTAACCCTTACATTGTCGTGAGTTTATTAATTTTCCCAAACATACAAAAAAATCAACACATACGAGTGTGTCCACATTTTTTTACACCCCCATCGGTCTTAACCCTCCTAGAGCTGTGCGGGTGAGTGCCACATTACCCTACGCTCTTTCCCAATCCGTGAAGGAACTCCTCTAAAAGGAGAGGGAAGAAAAATTACGGATGATTTATTATCGACTTGGGGATGCTGTGGTTTGCCGACCTCTCGAGTAACGATTAAGGTCATCTGTTAACTCCGCGAGGGCATGTTGACTTTCGTATCTTTACATAGAAATACTTGTGAAATTATCGAGGGAAACGTGTTGGATTTTATTTCTGCACATAGAGATAATAAAAATTCTCATGAAATTGTGTCAGAGTGCATGTTGGCTATCACATCTGCGTAGGTACATATGAATATTTGTGAAATTAAGAGAGAGCACGTTGGCTTTCATCTGTCTGAAGATAATAATAATACTTGTGAAATAATTGAGTGAAATGTCATGTTGGTTATCATCTCATAGATAGAAATCATAAGATAATAACAGATAGAATATTTGTGAAACTGCGAGAGATAACATTATTTTATTTGTATTTTTATTGTTCACTACTTGATACTTGCCTAAGTATTAGGAAAAGGTTGATAGGTAAAGTGCAAGCAGTTTTATAAGTATTTTGTGATACGGGTCAAAAGATAGTCCAAAATTGTCTGTAAGTTATATTGAAAATTATATAAATTAAAAATATACTTTGTATTTACCACTTTAATTAAAATATATAAATATTTCTCTACATGTTTCGATAGCAATGCTATCATCTTCAGGAATAAATGAATACTAAAAAATAATTTCAAGTATAGAAAAATGATAAAAAATTTAAAACAATAATTTAAGAATATACAAAATAAGAGCATAAACAAAAATGAATTAAAGTAGGTAAGTAACAGATTAAAAATGTTAATGACAAAATAATTATAAAACATTGAATAATACATTTAAATTAGAAATATAAATTAAAATTATCATTATTAATATTAATATGAAAATAAATTTAAGAGATAGCTATTTTTAAAAAATATTTGATTATTTATTAAATTTAATTCGCTATTAACACTTTTTCTTATTTCTAAAATTTCAAATTTATCTAATTGTAAACCAGTTGTATTTGTATGTAAAACTTTTAAACCTTTATTTATATCAAACGAATGATTGGTTTCTAAAATATGATTTGCAAATTCAGAATAGTTGTTATTATTTAAACATCTTAGGTGTTCCTTAATATATATATGTGTTCCTTATACTTGAAATTATTTTTTAGTATTCATTTATTCCTGAAGATGATAGCATTGCTATCGAAACATGTAGAGAAATATTTATATATTTTAATTAAAGTGGTAAATACAAAGTATATTTTTAATTTATATAATTAATAATGATGCCACAAAGTTACCAAACATTTGAAGAAACTGTAAGCGACCATTGTCGTTACAAGACTGTAAACATGTAGGTGCTGGATTAAGCCACTTCTATGCTCCTGGGGGTACGGGGCCGACTATCCTTGAGGCAGGTTCAGGAATCCTTCAGGTGGGAGGCAGGAGAAGTGAAAGACTTTTTATGGTTACAAGATGTGACTGGGTACGAGTCACGATTGCTCGTCCGAGTGTGACTGGTTTATTTTCAGAAATTTTCGCTTTTATATCATTACAAAGTGATACAAGTTTTCAACACCAGGGCGCTGCTGAGGCAGACATGTAAATGGGGGTCCGTGCACGGTACTGCGCTGCTACGGGGTTAGTTGCATTGTCAAAAACCCGCAACACGGTATCGTGCTGTCGCGGAGTCGGATGTGTTATCGAAGTGATAGGAAAGTCTGCCACACGGTACTGGGCTCCCGCGGAGTCAATCTATTATGGAAATTCCCGTGTGGTTCCATCACGTCGATAACAAACACTATGAGATGAAACAAATGTTAAAAATCTTACATAAGATACAATGGCACGAGATAATAAGCTAATGGTACAATATAAATTACGAAGATAACATAATGTCGCAAAATTAGAAAGAATCATGATAATTACGAACAAACGATCACGTCGGTTACACTCCCCCCGTGCAGTGAAACTGGACTAATTTTCATCCAGACGTGTTCGACGTTGTCCACAGCGGCCGGTCGGCTGAGACCGGCTGGTGAGCTGCATGTCGGCCTGGGGCACATTCTTGTTTGGAGCGGGAACGATCCCCCCATCGGGAATAATAGCCGGGGCGGTGTCGCGTCTCCTGAGAAGACAGCGGGCTTCTGGGATCCGCGTATAATCCTGCGGGATCGGGTCTGTGGTCGGATGGTTGTGATGCTGTACACCTGAGTGCGGCAGCTATCGTCTCCTCGGTGGGGCCCGCCTATAGCAGGGCTGCGTGCAGAGCCGGACACTTCGGGGTCAGGCAGGGCAAAGCTGCACACTTGAGTGCGGCAGCTGTCGTCTCTTCGGTGGGGCCCGCTTATGGCAGGGCTGCGTGTAGAGCCGGACACTTTGAAGTCGGGTAGTGCGAGGCTGCACATCTCAATGCAGCAATTATCATCACTTCGGTGGGGCCCGCTTATAGAAGGGCTGCGTGCAGAGCCGGACACTTTGGGGTCGGGTAGTGCGAGGCTGCACATCTCAATGCAGCAATTGTTGTTTCGGTGGGGCTCGCCTATAGCAGGGCCATGTGCAGCGCCGGATACTTCGGGATCGGGCGGTGCGAGGCTGCGCACCTCCGGACAGCAGTTGTTGTGACAGGGCCCGCCTATAGCAGGGCCGTGAGCAGAGCCAGACACTTCGGGGTCGGACAATGTGCAGCTGCACACTTCAGGGCGGCAGTCGTTGTCGAGTAGATGGGGCCCGCCTATAGCAGGGCCGTCAGCAGAGCCAGACACTTCGGGGTCGGGCAATGCGCAGCTGCAGACTTCAGGGCAGCAGTGATTGTTGTGGAGATGGGGCCCGCCTATAGCAGGGCCGTCAGCAGAGCCAGACACGTCGGGGTCGGGCAATGCGCAGCTGCAGACTTCAGGGCAGCAGTGATTGTTGTGGAGATGGGGCCCAGGGCCTACTGGGTCGGGCAACGCAGCAGACTTCAGGGCAGCAGTGATTGTTGTGGAGATGGGGCCCGCCTATAGCAGGGCCGTCAGCAGAGCCAGACACTTCGGGGTCGGGCAATGCGCAGCTGCAGACTTCAGGGCAGCAGTTGTTGTCATGGAGACGGGGCCCGCCTATAGCAGGGCCGTGAGCAGAGCCAGACACTTCGGGGTCGGGCAATGCGCAGCTGCACACTTCAGGGCAGCCGTCGTTGTCGAGTGGATGGGGCTCGCCTATAGCAGGGCCGTGTGCAGAGCCAGACACTTCAGGGTCAGGCAATGCGCAGCTGCAGACTTCAGGGCAGCAGTTGTTGTTGTGGAGACGGGGCCCGCCTATAGCAGGGCCGTGAGCAGAGCCAGACACTTCAGGGTCAGGCAATGCGCAGCTGCAGACTTCAGGGCAGCAGTCACTGTTGTGTAGATGGGGCCCGCCTATAGCAGGGCCGTGAGCAGAGCCAGACACTTCGGGGTCGGGCTGTGCGAGGCTGCGCACTTCAGGGCAGCAGACAATATCGGGTAGATGGGGCCCGCCTATAGCAGGGCCATGTGCAGCGCCAGACACTTCGGGATCGGGCGGTGCAAGGCTGCGCACTTCGGGGAAGCAGTGATTATTTTTCCGGTGGGGCCCGCCTATAGCAGGGCCATGTGCAGCGCCGGATACTTCGGGATCGGGCGGTGCAAGGCTGCGCACTTCGGAGCAGCAGTGGTTATTGTTTCGGTGGGGCCCGCCTATAGCAGGGCCATGTGCAGCGCCGGATACTTCGGGATCGGGCGGTGCAAGGCTGCGCACTTCCGGGCAGCAGTGATTATTCTTCCGGTGGGGCCCGCCTATAGCAGGGCCATGTGCAGCGCCGGATACTTCGGAATCGGGCGGTGCAAGGCTGCGCACTTCGGGGAAGCAGTGATTATTCTTCCGGTGGGGCCCGCCTATAGCAGGGCCATGTGCAGCGCCGGATACTTCGGGATCGGGCGGTGCAAGGCTGTGCACTTCCGGGTTTGTGTCAGTGCTCAACAGCAAAGGGAGCCCAGACGCGGCGATCAGTTGCTCGATCTGCCTGTTTCGTTTTCTTATTTCTTGCAACTCTTCTCGCATCCGACGGATTATTTCTTTCTTCGAATCCTCACTCTTGGGTGTGAGGTACTCGTCCGCAGAGGGTACTGTGCTCCGTGTCGTGTCGGTATTTGTGGCTAGAGCCGCTGCCGTAACAGCTCGTGCTCTAGAATCCCAGGCGGCCGTACTTGCTTGTTCGGGAACGTGTGTCGCTGGGTCGGCGGTAACCGGGCCGAGGGGTGCCGGGCCGAGGGGTGCGGGGCCAGAGACTGTAGCGCCGAGCGCTACAGAATTGTTACTATAGTCATTCCGTTCGAGCCCGCGGGGAGTGAGGTTGTAAGCAGCTGGGCTGCCATGTAATGCACCGGGCGCTGCGGGGGCAGGGGGCGCAAGACCGGGCCCTACAGCGTAGCGGCGGCTAGCGTCATTTCGCTCGTGGCCGTGGGAAGCGAGGTCCGTTGTAGCTCCGCCGGCGTATGACGTGTCGGGTGCTGTGGGTCGTGCCGGGCCGAGGGGTGCGGGGCCAGAGACTGTAGCGCCGAGCGCTACAGAATTGTAACTCGCGTCATTCCGTTCGAGCCCTCGGGGAGTGAGGTCGTAAGCAGCTGGGCTGCCATGTAATGCACCGGGCACTGCGGGGGCAGGGGATGCAAGACCAGGCCCTACGGCGTGGTGGCGGCTATCGTCAATTCGCTCGTGGCCGTGGGAAGCGAGATCCGATGTAGCTCCGCCGGCGTATGACGTGTCGAGCGCTGCGGGTCGTGCTGGGCCGGACATTTCCGGCTGCGGCCGCTGTGTTCCGCCATTTTGTAATGTACGGAATGCTTCCACCATTAATGCAGCAATCTGGGAGAGCGGGTCCGCTCTGTTCTTCGCCCATTTTTGGGTTCGACGCGCCGAGTCATTCGTTGTAGTTTGACCCGGGAATGTCGCGTTGGCGTTTGTGGGCTGCGGTTGACAGGGCTGCAGAGGGGTCGTTTGGCCGTGCATCGCGACGTGGGATGCTGAAAGCCGGTACTCTGCGCCTTGTGTGAAGTCTTGTGGGGCGCCTTGTGTGGAGCGTTGTGGGGCGCCTTGTGTGGAGCCTTGAGGGGCGCCTTGTGTGGCCGTACACTTCTGGGTAACGGCCGGTGACATCTTGTTAGATCACCTGGGTAGCGGCTGGGTACTAGATCAGTAGTCCGGGGATCACTTTGTGACTTGATCCGTGCTCGAGAGGACCACTTGTAAGCGACCATTGTCGTTACAAGACTGTAAACATGTAGGTGCTGGATTAAGCCACTTTCTATGCTGGTACAGGGCCGACTATCCTTGAGGCAGGTTCAGGAATCCTTCAGGTGGGAGGCAGGAGAAGTTAAAGACTTTCTATGGTTACAAGATGTGACTGGGTACGAGTCACGATTGCTCGTCCGAGTGTGACTGGTTTATTTTCAGAAATTTTCGCTTTTATATCATTACAAAGTGATACAAGTTTTCAACACCAGGGGCGCTGCTGAGGCAGACATGTAAATGGGGGTCCGTGCACGGCACTGCGCTGCTACGGGGTTAGTTGCATTGTCAAAAACCCGCAACACGGTATCGTGCTGTCGCGGAGTCGGATGTGTTATCGAAGTGATAGGAAAGTCTGCCACACGGTACTGGGCTCCCGCGGAGTCAATCTATTATGGAAATTCCCGTGTGGTTCCATCACGTCGATAACAAACACTATGAGATGAAACAAATGTTAAAAATCTTACATAAGATACAATGGCACGAGATAATAAGCTAATGGTACAATATAAATTACGAAGATAACATAATGTCGCAAAATTAGAAAGAATCATGATAATTACGAACAAACGATCACGTCGGTTACAGAAATTATATTGAAAATGTTCACGGTCAATGCAGAATCATTGAGCAGTTGAGTCGCTCTGCTGATTGGCGTGTTCTGTTAAATAGAAGTTCTCGCTTTCGGAGCATAAAATAGTGCATGGGATCTCCCACGAGTATTCTGTATAGATAGGTCGGTACATAACTATACTTGCGAAATGAACAATTTTTTGCTTTCATCTATGAATGTGTAGAAATATAGAAATACTTGTGAAATTACGAGTGAACGTGTTCGATTTTATCTTTATGCAGGAATAACGAAATGTTTGTGATATTATAAGATAGAAAATGCTGGCATTCATCTCTGCATAGGCAAAGTAGGCACATTGGTTTTGACATCAGTGAAATTACGAAAGGGAGAATATCGGCTTTATTTCAACGCATGGTGTCAATAATTATAGTTGTCTAAATAAACTACTCGATATAATATTTTATTGTATATTGAAAGCGATGAACGCTTTATTAATAGTTCCATACCTACATACCTAATAAGCTGCAAAAAACGAGTTAAGGTGGAGAGGAATAATTTGGTAATTCGAAATAATGATAATATTATTACGTAATACGGATGTTTATAAAGAGAAAAATATGAGTTACATATTTTAAAAATTTACATGGGTTTAGCATTCATCAAAATCAAATTAGAAATATAAACTTTTTCTGACTGTTCTACGTATGTTTTAAAAAATATTTTTAAATATTGAATATCCTCAAAAAATCCTTTGAACGTTTTTGCCTTGCCGTCTTAAAAATTCCAATAAAAAATAAATGTTGGGTGCAGTTTAAGTTTTTTATGAACCATGTTTTTTTAAATGCGCCTTAAAAAAGTTTCGTAAAGTTTATTAAAAAAAACTCACTCGCAGATCATGGCAATTATTTTTCTTCAGTTTTTAAAAGTATTTTGAGATTTTTAAACCCCCATTTAATTCAGAAAGGCCGGTTTATAAATCAATGAATTATTTGGCCGTCAGGTGCTGCTAATGTTATCTGCTATGCGGTGAGAACGCGAACTAAGGTTTTTTTTTAAATACGTGTCAGGAATTCATTTTTAAACTTCCATGTAAAATTTATTTATTTTCACTTAAAAAGATTAAATTTGTCGCAACTCTTATATCAGCTGGTGGTCTAGTTGTTAGGATAGTGGCCTTCCAATAGCTGGGTCGGAGTTCAATCCCCATGAATATTGTTATTTTTTATTTTTTTTATTAAAACTTATTTGACGTAAGATGACGTTGACGTATTTATATGAACTGTGGGTGTTTGCAAAAAAAAAACGTTTACGTGCGGGAAAGGTAAGGTATTATTTTCGAAGATATAGCGCTTTAAAACAAATTAAAGAAATTCGCTCGGGACCTTTATTTTTAACGGTCCGCGGGTGCAAAAAATACCCGACTGAAGTTTGTAAAATACAAATTTTTAATAAAGGGTAAAATACAAAAAAACATTCAAAGTCTTCAACTGACTAAAACCAACGTTTGATCAGCACTTAGAAATAACACTCGTCCATCAATATCTAGAGATCGCGAGATCGTTCCCTGGTACGGATATGTATTTTTTCAGCTTTAATTCAATTAAGTTTATTGAAAATATGTATATTTGCATTATTTTTTCTTTTTACTATGGCCGTTTTTTATCGCCGTTATTTATGCTACGTACTTACTGTGTTTCGTAGAACTCCGTTTTATTTTTTGTGATAGCTTTTTTCGACGTTCAAAACCGTTTGAAAATAGTTTTGAACGCTGAAACAGCTATCACAATAATAAAAATTAAAATACCTGCAGATTTTAATAACACTATTAAATTTATTTTCTTAAAATTAAAAATTAAATTAAATGGAGTTTTACGAAACACAATAAATACGTAACATAAAAAGGCGAAAAAAAACGGCACAGTAAAAAAAAAATTAACAGGATGTACACTTGAGGTGATTTTTCACGAAAATCATCAAATTAGAATTGACCTATTATTTTTTGTCAAGTCACAAATTTTGTTTTTATTTCGCTACAGAAAGTTGTCATTGGTCGAGTGACGCAGCGCCATGGTGGTTATTTGAATCATTCATTCGTGTTCACTTCGGCGAATCAGCGAGACGTTCGTAAATTTCCGTCTTTAATCGAGCGAACGCAGCGCCACGGTGGTTATTTAAATCATTCATTCGTGTTCCCTTCGGCGAGACGTTCGTAAATTTCCATCTTTAATCTAGCGAACGCAGCGCCACGGTGGTTATTTGAACTATTCTCCATTTGCGTTCAGATATTCATAGTTTGTTTTCCAAATAAAATTTACATAAACATTAACATTTTTAATTTAATTTAAATTTATACAATAGTATAAAAAATAATTTAAAAAAAAAACATTAGAAAGGAAAGGAATCGAACCCAGATAGTCCGAATAGAAAGCGACTCCTCTGACCATTAACTCATCCTCTGACCATTGACTCCTCTAACATTACACTGTCAGGACTCATGTGAAAGGTGAAAAATTTACCATTCATACCTAAAATTAACAATAATTTTTGGAATTCGAAAATATATACCGAATATACTGAAATCTTGCAAATTATTGTGAAAGGTTTTTAAGGTAGATTTAGGTCAAAATTCCTACTACAAACGACTGTAGCCACTAGGGGGCGTTAATGTCGTTTCATGTCAATTTTCAAGGCTTACCATATGCCGTTAATTGTCAAAAAATAAAACAAGATTCTTATTATTTATTCCACTGCCAGGTCTCATGTGAAAGGTGACAAATTACCATTCATACCTAAAATTAACAATCATTTTTGGAATTCGAAAATATATACCGAATATACTGACATCTTGCAAATTATCGTGAAAGGTTTTGAAGGTGGATTTAGGTCAAAATTCCTACTACAAACGACTGTAGCCACTAGGGGTCGTTAATGTCGTTTCATGTCAATTTTCAAGGCTTACCATATGCCGTTAATTGTCAAAAAATAAAACAAGATTCCTATTATTTGTTCCATTTGGCGAAGGTATAATGGTTAGTTAATATATATGAGATATTACGTATATATTTTTTAATTTACGGATATTATCTAGAATTATCTGAAAGAAATTGGTCACTCTCAGAAAAAAAGTTTAATGCCTTGGAGTGGATTATTCAAATTAAGTAGCGAACAGAAAGGCACGTTAAACCACAACATCGTAAGGAATGACTTCACCAAAAATAATCTACATTTCTCAGAAGAAAATATTGTTGACAGTGCGGATAAGAATGGAGCGAAATTCATTTGTCTGTATTTAAGTCAAAATAAAAACACCGCTGGTTGACTTGAAATAAATTTCGGTCTTAAAAGAAATTTTCATACATTGCTGGTAGTCGTCAGGGGCGGTTTTCATCTATGCGTTTATTCATAGAATTCCCACAAAAAAGATAAGATAATAAGACAAAAATATCTTACAATTTTACCACACATTAAACAGCGCGCTATTATTCTGTACTAAAAAATCTACTCGTCCATATTAATACTGAACGAGAGCGAATCTGAAATGTGACCCATACATGCTATATGAATTCAGCACCTATGAAACTTTCTGTTCTAAGAAATAGTTCATACAAAAACATATTCGTAGCGCTTCAGCGCCAAACCGTGGAAACTTTAGGAATCTGTTGGATGCTCAGCTGCGCAGGGACTATGGAATTTTTTAATACAAAATTTGTACGGAAAAATATTTTCCAAGAATCAATCGATTTACTTAAAATGTTACTGTTAAAAACTGTCAGTCTCTTTTTTATAACCTACGGTATTGTAATCTCTAGTGCAGTGTTATGATGAAATGCCTTTAGATCTAGGGAAAAATATATAATAATTATGGAAAACATACGATTTATAGAACAGGGAATATTTGTCTTCCTTTTTAAATCTCCGATTGAATTCTCAATTAGATATGCCATGAACCGCCACTACTAGTAGTTAGATACTACCCGGAAAAACATTTTTGTAAAAAAAGGGTAATTATTTTTCAATATGAATCACAGAATATTGAGTCTTCTCTTCTTTTGACAGATAGATAGTGGTTTCGACAACAATATGTAATATAGAATAATATGTCGGTATAAGATGGTTGTCTTAATATTTTAAGACCGTAAACAATATTACCGACCTTTATTGCCACTCGTAATGGTTGATAATCAATCTCAAAATCTTTTAGAACTCTGGTATCATGAAAAATGCACCCGTTTTCTTTCTGAATTGTCTAGATCAACGCAACTATTTCCAGCTTTTATGTTTAGCTTTGGAAGAAGCTGCCAAAGACACGATGGCTTGATTTTTCTCCTTATTTTTATACATTATAAAAAAAAATGCTTGCTGTGAACCTTAATATGTAAATAAATTCATATATAGAGTGTTATTCAAATTATTAAGTGTTATTTAAATATGCAAACACGATGTGAAAAATTGGATTAAAAGTAATGATAGGGCATTTACCGGTGCACTCACCCAAATTCGAAATTATTGATTCAACGATTTATGAAGCATATCTTAATATAAGTATATATTCATAAGTATTTTAAAATTATAAACTAATTTGCAAAATTACTGCCTCAACGCAGGCTAGCCTAGTGAGGCGGGTTATGTGAAACTTCATCTTTAACTGTTATTATATTATTTTCTATTTTACTTTATAAACCACTGTACACTTACATTCTTATATTATACATGTCTTTTAGTTATAGTTAAATTTAATTACAATAAAGATATCATTATTATTATTCAATTAAAAAAAAACAAGTGTAGGTATTATTTTTCGAAATGTAGCATAAACCTTAAAACATTTCAATTTTTTCCCATACGCAGCACATACTACGCTCATATCCGTGTATAAAAATCCTGTTAAGGGTCGTTAGCTCCGACCAAAGAAAAGGCTTATTGTATATATTCTTTCCTCCATATCTACGTTAGTTATGGATTTGTTCGTCGTAATATATAATATATTAAAGTAGGGGAACATTGTTTGCTCTTGATTGCTAGAAGCTTATCTTACAAAAAGACGCTTGTAAGAAGGGAATCAGATTGTCGAAAGGCTTTTCTAGTCATAATTCGATACAAAGGAAGTCATTATTTTGTATCCATGCTTATGTATTGGATGTTAAAACTTTTAACATTTAACATACATGAAGCGATTTGTGAAACGTTTAAACTCATTCTGTTTTTCACTCTTGTGGAAAATATATTTATGTATGTTTCCTGTACCCACACAATTAACAATGAATTATATACCTAATGTTGGTTAGGATCAGAAAGGCTGAATAATTATACTACCTATAGATATAGACAAATAATAGATGAAAGTGAAAGCAACCCGAAAGAAATTTGAAACATTTTAAGCCTACCTTGACCTAGAACAACTTAATTTTGATGGTGCAACGATTGACTTGTTAAATAACCGAGAAAAAACTCCCAAACCACTTCAATGTTAATGATAATCATAAAAAATCTCCTCCAATTCTGATAGAAAATTGATAACAAACACATGCCTATCATGTACAAATGAATTTACTTTTCAAAATGTATGAAAAAAAGGATATCGTGAGTACACTGGCAAAAAACGTTAATTCTACAATCGTTGTTTTCAGTTTAAGTTTTGTACCAACTTTAAACTTCTTTATCAAATTCAATAATATTATTATAATGCAAAATCGATTTAACTTTTATTCTAGCACAAAAAGGTTTGTTTTGATTCTTTGAAAAAAAAAGGTTTTGGTTTTTAGTTTTTGTCCGAGTAATACATCTGTTAACTGAATTCCTGGTAAATTTATATTTAAAATTACAGACATTTTTTAATATACAACGACTTTGTTCTGCCAGTTTATAGAGCTCAAAGAGTTTTGTAATAATGGATTATTAAGTCAAATCATCAAATTTTCGGAAAAAAGGTTTTTTGCCACTATACCCATGATATTAAGAATAAATACTCTTTAAAAAACACAAAATCCGCCGGTATGGACGGCATCAGAGTACATTTACTTACGAACTGCTAGAACCTCTTACTTACCTAATTAACCTCACCATATCACAAGGAAACTTTCCCAAGCAACTGAAAAAAGGACTTGGTTTACCGATACACACAACTGGTTTAAAATTGAACAACGAGGTCCCATTAAAATTCTCAACTCTCTTTCGAAAGTGTTCGAAAAAATAGTTAGCCAACAACTTATTAATTATTCGGAAAGCAATCATCTACTATCTGATAACCAATTCGTATTTCGATCTAATTAAAGTACTGCTGTGACAATTACTACTGTAACAGACTTTATGTTTCTAACTTATATAACGGAAAAAAATGTAACCTTTCAAAAGCATTTGACGTGATCTCCCATTACATTCTGATAAATAAACCAAGTGCAATTGGAATATTATTAAAATATGTAAATCTTTTTCATACCTGCTACTTAATTAATTGAACCCAATGTATTAAAATTTCAAACAAATTCAGCCAACCACTCCCATCCATCTCCGGAGTCCCCCAAGGAAGTGTCCTAGGCCCAACTGTATTTTTCCTATACATCAACGATCT